>WBNP01000655.1:104731-114987 GCA_013401095.1 Passerina amoena | reverse complement strand
TTTTTTTTTTTTTTTTTTTTTTTTTTTTTTTTTTTTTTTTTGCTTAGCTGCTGGCTTTAAAATAGATATCTGAGTAATTGTGGAGATAAGATTTAATGTAAACCATCTTAAAAAGACAGAAAGACAGATATCACCAGCCTTAAAAATCTGTCTTAATCGAAATCTGTTTTCAATGTCTGTTTGAAGGATTTTCTAATATTGCAAAATAAACTGCAGAAGGTATTTATGGACTTTCCACACAGCTAAATGTATTATCACTTCTGGAGAGCTTAATCCCTACTACATCTTGGTGGTGCCTCATCTTTCTGCCTGGTGAGGCCGCTTAATTTATCATTGTGCCAGAGGAGCACCCTTCCTGCCTAGCTGGTGTGGCAGTGTGATGGGAAGAGTCTCCTCTGTGGCTGTGATGCCTCAGAGGGGCTGCTGCTGTCTGCTCCCTTCTTGATGATTGGAAAAAGGTACCCAGAGGGGCTGCTGGCAAAGCACCCTGGGCATGGGGGCTCAGGTCGGACAGCAGCCCACTAGCAGCTCCCCAGTGCCAGGCTGTAGGACAGTCATGTCTAATGTTGTTTGCACCAGAAGGGTGGATGAGTCTAGTCAGAGCTCAGGGTTTACCTTGCCTTTGGCCTTTTCAGGCTCACCTGCACCTCTCAATCCCCAAAGGACAAGCATTTAGCCATTGTCTTTTATGCACATAAGATGCCATGTTTCTTTCAAATCAGGATTGTGAGGATATAGCTGCCTTGTAACTTGCTATAACTATACTCCAAAAGCCTGACTTTAGGCCAGAATCTGGAGATCTTGTTTGGCACACTGTCATACTTGCATCCCAGTCCTACTTGCTTTAAAACAGAAGAATGCTGTAAACCAGTAATTCTTTACAGTTTTCACAGCTTAGAGTGTATTGTTAGCTCCCTGCTGGAGGGCTTTTTTTCATTTCCCAGGTTTATCAGGTTTTGTGTTGAGTCTCTGTGTTCTTGTATTGGTTCAGGCAAGAACAGTCCCACTCATGTACTGCATTGCTTCCTTCATGTCCCTGCTTCACACTAGAATACAGAATTACTCAGAAAGCCAGGGGGGTTTTCAAGACCTGCCTGTTAATTATTTCTTCTCCATAGAAACAGACATTTTTCTGTAGTTACTCACACAGGCTCTGCACACAGAGGCTGAACTGAAGGGCTCAGGTACCTGTTGCTTTTGACACATTGCCAGGATTTGAGGCTTCCATAGTTTGCATCTGTCACGATGCCTTTCATTCCCTCTGGAAATGAGGTAAAGAGCTCAGAGATGTGAAGGTAGATTGTGTTTCAGATGAGTCTCGTACAGTGACTTTTTTTGTTGTTGACTGTCCAGTTACTTATATAATTCCAATTACTTTTGCTAGAATGTAAAATAAATGTTTTCTAAAGTTTGACATCAGGCTGACTCATGCTCTTTTGCCAGTCATTCCATATTTCAGTGATTGGAGACTTTTTTTCTTGGTGAAAAGTACTTTATTAAAAATAAAAGTTGTGTACATTTTTCATTTGTCACATCTTGAAACTTGAATTTGAGCTGGTAGAAGAAAAAAATGTTCTTTTTATGCATTTTAGGGATAAAACAGTTGTCTTTTTCATGTACTTTTTTCTCAGTAAAGGAATGTGGTCTGGTTGGTTTCAAAAACTGCATTGTCCTATATGTACACATATGTAGGAATCTGTCTCCCTCCTGGACAGAGAAGAGGCTCCAGAACTCATGGATGAAATGTTGGAATCTGTAGGTGTGAGTGTAAGGCATGAACCAGATTTCTTTTGCCAGACCCACCTGCTTACAAAGGCTTACAGGTGTGCAGCCAGGGTTGTTTAGGTCAGTGATTACCTCAATCCCAGTCATCCATGTTTCTGTGTGCAGAGATAAATTACTGGAAGCGAGCTCAGAGTGAGAAACAACCACGTGATGGTTCAGATACACTGGATGTCCTGTGCCCCACTGCCTTCAGGCTTGCCAGACAGAGACAATGGATGATCTCTGCAGAGGCTTGCAGGATTTAATCCTCTTTGTTGATTGCTTGTGGGTCATGCCATAAAAATATGCCTGAAATAATTGCTGGTTTCCAAACTGCTCTGGAGGGCTATGAGCAACCATAGTTCAAAGGAATGAGCCAATGTCTGTTGAAAATTACTGTGATTATCAGGTTCTGCACAGCAGGACTGGCTTGTAGTAGATGGATCTTTAATACTGCGTCCAGAAATGTGGAGAAGGTACACGATATGAGAATCTGACACTGAGAAGCTCAAGCTCTTGCGCCCTGCTGCAAGTAGTTTTAGTTTCTCTTGATCCCAGTGGGATTGTTTGGGTGCTGGTGCTGTTATTGTTACCCATTTAATTGTCCTAAGGAATCCTGAAAGACATCTTCCCTTAGTAATTTTGCATGAGATGGAGCTGGATCTGACACCTGGGCTAAACTTTCTTATACGAGTGAACTGCTTAAAAAGGGTGTACAAGGGATGTCAATAACCAGAACAGTGCTGGGATGGAGTGGAGGGGGAGGAAGTTTGTGTTTGGTATATTGTGTTGTGGTCCAGAAACTTCCTCTATGAATTCACTTCCTTTATATTGCCTAGATCTTAGATTTACTAGGGCTGAGGCTAGTGAATAAAATGTACCCCATTAAATTCTCTGTTTTGGTCAGTGCAAACTGCAGAGCTGTAAATTATATATATTCGTTAATTATTAAAAATTCAGATGTGAAATGTGAGCTTACATTTTTGCAATTATCGAGAAAGGTACAAGAAAATAAGTTTAATTAAACAAGTGTATCTTGGAAACATAAAATAACAATTCCAGGTTGGTACTGAATTTCAGAATGTGTTTGAAGTACATTGCAGTAGAAGGACATTTGACTGCCCTACAGTAATCATCAACTTGTGTAAAACAAACCTCAGACCATTCCCTTTGTACTGTTCTGATCAGCAAGCTAAGCTGTTTTCCCCAAGATGAAGATGTCTATAGCAGATGTCCAAGCAGAGAAGTATGTTCCAATGCATCACACAATGTGATATGAGGAGTGTGCACTTGAGATACCACTTTATGGAATTTGGAAGTGGTAGGAGAGTGCCTTAATTTTAATAGTGTAACTTGAAGCTGATTTGTTCTGGGGTGCTGAGAGCTGGTCAGAAGGAGCATTGCCTGACAAAAGAACAATCACTTGCTCTCTACAGAAGACTTGGGATTTCTGTGGCATGATTTGACCAGAGTCAAGACAAAAAAAGCTTATTTTTCATCCACTGAGCTCTCTTCTTGAACTGCAGGGCTTGAAGTTGTGGCTCTCAACTTGGAAAGGAGAGAAAAGGGATGTTTAAATAATCAAGTCACCAATTCTGGGTATATTTGTGAAGTCTCACAAATTATAAGGCTTGTAAAAAAAAACAATCAAATCAAGCCTTATAGTGCTATACAGCAAATCCTTATGTGCACAGTTCTGGACAGGCTTTTCTGCTCCAACAGAAAAGCTTAGAAATCAAGGTTTTATGAAAACTGATTAAAAATTACGATGTGACTATAGTACAACTTTCTGCAGGAACAATTTCTAGTACTCAATCAGAAAGGTTAATTACAGGTTTGCAGTTTCCTTTTTGTTTCTTCTCCATGGTCTCCATTAGTCTTTCCCAGAATTGCATAGGTTAGTGGATCCTGTGCTGGCGAAGCCCTCAGGATCCCACTGTGGTGACTGAGAGGGTGGCACTGCTGGGACTGGTCCTCAGCTGTGTCAGACCACCAGTGTGTGCAGAAGAAATTCAAGCCAGTCCATAAGCTTAACAGTATTCCCTTGCCTTAAATGGCAAAAAGTTTGCACATTTCTTAACTTCAATAAGTTTCAAGAAAACAAACATTTGACTGTCAAAAAAAGTGCTTTTTAATTTTTATAGAGTAGGCAATTTTTAATAGAGAAGTTTTTCCAAGTGTCAGACACTGGTTCTGTTCTTCCAAGTATCAGACACTGGCTCTCTACTTGCAAGTCAGGATTTCTGTGCAGTGGCTTGGCATGTAATATATGAGATTAACTCCATCTAACCTGGATGTCATCTTTTCAAAATGTGCAATAATTGTATTCAGCAGAAACTGAGCGAGGATTTCTGCAACTGGAGCTGTAGAAAATAGTCTACATCATTTATCATCTTGGTCTCCAAACAAGAAGCAGAAAAGTTCTCAAGAATCTTTAAAAGAATATTTTCAAACAAATTCCTTTCACATGCTCTTAGAGTGCTGCTTTTTTTCTTCAATAGAAGTGTTAACATGTGGAATTCCAAGTTGTATGAAAATAGCTGCATACGACCAGCAGCTGAGAAGCTTGATAGTTTCTTAGGCAACTTAAGAACTATTTATTTTGTTAAAACTATTTCTTTGGAATATTTGCCTGTCATATTTGCAGTTCAAAGCAGAAGACAATTTTTTTTTTACAATTTGGTGTACTTTAGCTCAGGATATGATTACATTAATTTGCAAATACATTATATTTTCAGTCTATTGTCAATGAAGAAACAGTTTTCTAGGCCTGAAAAAAGTATGTTTTGGGGATTTTTGTTTATGGGCCATAAAGTTGAAATAGTACGTTTTTTACTTTATGCAAAGAGAAAGTTTTATAAGGGTATTTGTTAATGTCCGTAATTAGGAATTTGATCAGCACATAGTTTTTTGGAAACTTTGTATGCACATGCACAGCTGTTCCTAAATATAGAACAAATGAGAGTTTAAAAGCCCTGGGCTTATATGTTTGATCTACTATTAGTCTTATTATTAGTCGATATTAACTATATACTATTAGTCTGTACTATTTAGCATGTATTTCTTGAGAAGCAATTACATGGTTCATCCCTTTCTGTCCATGACTACTCTGCATGGCCAATGAACAAGTTCTGACATTTTAAAATTTGAGATGTATTTTTTCCCAACTTTGCATGTAAACATCTGATATGCATATGACGCTTAGAAAAAGGTTATGTGCATAATGCTAAATTAAAGAGCAAAATAGCTAATAGGTTGTTGAGTGGTAATTTTTCAGATAATGTTCTAAAACCAGTGATTTTGTGTATTCCTTAGATATGAGTGCCATAGACTCCTAAACTGTCTCAACTAAAAGATCAGTATTTCAATAGTGTTCATATTTGCTTAATTTCTTCGTGTACTTTCCATCACTTTGTTAGCTTTTTGAAGAGGCAGAAGACAAATCTGTCAGCTATATCCTTCTAATTATATGTTACTTCAAATGAAGACCTAATAATCTAGTTTTAGTAAATGTCTTTTTAACCATTTAACACTTTTCTATGGCTTTAAACCATATTTCAGTTACAAAATCAAGTTGTTATTTTTCAGTAAAAAATAAACAGAATGCACGCCCTGCCTTGTAAGTAAGGAGATAGGGAAGGGAATGAAATGTCCAGAGCAATAAAATCTGTTCCTCATTAAGACCATTATCTGCCTTAATGTAATCATGTTCAAGTCCAAACATCCCTTAATCAATGCAGTCTGGACAGATAACACAACTCTTCAGAAAGTACAGATAACACCAGTGTCAGTAGTCTGACTTGGACAGAGGCTTAAATATGCATCCAGAAAGCAATGAAACCAAGAGATAAGAGACAGCTCTGAACCGTGTCTCTGGTGACACAAGTCATATACTTCAAGTAGTAATTTTTTGATAGTTGAGTGTACTTTTTTCATCAATAAAGGCAGTATGACCAGAATGAAAAATACTTGCTGCAAGGGCAAAGCTGAAATCTCTTTTGGAGAGAGGTAGTGGAGAGACCTTTAGGTGTTTCTCAGTAGCCTTGTTTAAAAGCCAACATTTTGAGCACTCCAGCAAAAGAAAAGATAATGTTGTTTTTTTTTCCTTTTTTTTTTCCTCCTTCCTCCAACTTTTCATATTTACTAACGTGGTTTTCTCAGGGACCCAGGCTTCTGGCCAACTAGTTTGTTGTCTGTTCTGGAGGAGTTCTCTTAACAACACTGGGGACTCAGGAGGCTAGGACTTAAATGCTCTTGTATTTTAAAGTGTATAAATGAAAGAAGGCCCAGGAATGTTGAGTATTATGAATGGTGGTGTGACCAACAAATGGCTCCTAATTTTGGGACTGCCCACATGACTTACACCCCCTGATTATGTGACCCATGAGGAGAATGGAGGAGCTTGCCTAGTGTATGAGTGACAAGAGATTCTGCAGTGTTTGGGCTCAAGTGTTCATTTGTTTTATTTTTGTTTGGTTTTTTAAGTCAGAAATTGGGCCAATTGCACTCAAGGGAGCAAGAAGGGTTCTGTAAGTGCAGGGGATCTTGTTCATGTGCAGCTCTGAGGGTAATGGCTTGCAAGGGGAACCTTTAAAGGATAGAACAGATCCCTGAGAAAGCTGCAGGTGTTCAGGAAAGGATCTCGTTAACACTGCCCCAAAATAAATAAGTTTAATTGGAAGAAACAGAACTAAATGATCCAGGAGAGGGGTTAAAATGGGAGTCTCTTCTAGTTAACAGAACCACCAGCTGTTGATTTGGGAATCCTTCCTGAGAACTCTCTCAAAGGGAGCATGGGACACCTGTCTTTGTACTGCTCCTGTCGGATGTGCTCTGAAAAGCCCTGAAGCCCTTATTCCTACTTCTTGTGGTGGAGTTTGGAGAATTAAAATAATGCATGTAAGATTAATGCTGTTAAAGCAGGTGTTGCCTTGTGTGCCCAGCTCTCTTAACACTAGTCCTGCGAATTTCTATCCTGTGGAATAGGACTAGTGCCTGGGTCTGCATTTCTAACTGAGTCAAGGAGTTGAGCTAGGAATGCATCTAAGATAGTGAATACTATATATATTTTAATTAAGAGCTTAAATGAATTAAGGAGTTAAGTTAGAAATATAGCTAGCAAAGATCATACACTGTGATTGGAGCTTAACAAGGAAACTAATTGATACCAAGTGGGATAACTGAAACAAGGTTGGTAATGACAGGTGATATATGAAGTATTGTAAGAATGCAGGAACCATAAATAGCACAGACTTCTAAGAATGAAAAGAGGTTTGGACTGTGACCAGCAGGCCAAGAAGCCCTGCCAACTTGACATGGTTGAAGAGTTTACCATGAGGAAGGTGTCTTACTTCCTCTTCAGAAGCTCACCAACCCAATTAAAGAGGACAATTGCGCAGCTGTAAGGCACATTCAGTTATATTATTATATTTATTATTATTATAATACGAGTTGAGAGCTAATGTTTATGTAATAGGTGCTGTAGAAACCATCCTGGAAACCATATGAATATGTAAAACCTTTTTTGATAAACAGAGAGCAGGAGATTGCAACTTTTTTACACGTCTTTGGGAGGTGACTCTCCATGTGTCCAGCACTGTAAAAAATACACCCTCTTTTCAGCTCTTATCAGTTGAAGAGTTGACTGTCCATGCTTCATAATCATAGTAATGAGATTGGTCACATACAAAATCCTTCAGGGTTACAAGCAAAACTCTGAATATTTTGCATCTGAAATGGTGGTGAGACTGCCTTCTGCCGTTATTTATTCTTGGTTTTCCCTGCCTCATCAAGGCAGAAAATGGCTCTAGAGCAGTTAGTACTTCAGCTTTTCCCTTTCTTCTTGTTATCCCTTGTTACATCTCTAGATCAGTGGGATTGATTGTTGTATAGGATATGGGTGTTCTCTGTGATCCCCATTACAGTTTGTGCTCCTAGAGCATTCTAGAGGAGTAACATTTTGAAGCATAATTCTTAGTTAGAATAAAAGAAGATTTTGAATTTCTTGAATAGAATGAACAGTTTCTTCCATATCCTAATAGACTTAAGGCAATGAATGAATGAATGCTTTCTCCTTTTACAAATGGAAAATATCGAAGCTCCTGTGCAATAAATATATTTACCATTTGTACAAGACTTGTCTCTTGTCCTAACAACAGTGGTGAAAAAAAATAAAAAGAACTTTTTGACTGACTTATTTTATTCTGTATCTTGATTATAATTCTACTGGCATGAAGATTTTGTATGAGAATATGGCAAGAGAGGTCTATCATTTCCCTCTACTGAGTTTTTCTGTCTTTTCTCTGAATCAGGTTCCCTCCCCCCTCCCCTTCCCCCCCCCGCCCCAAGAAACTACTAATGTAATCCCTGACAACCCTGTTTGTTTCTCTACTTTAAACTAGAGAAAGCATTGAGGAGGACCAAGGCAATAGCTGTGGAAGAAAGATACTTAGCTGCACCCCCTGATAATTGAATGATCTCTCAGTGTTGTTGTTGCTGGGCAGGTTTAATGCCCACCTTGTGAGAAATCACTCCTGCCTGGTTCTTCCTTGAGCTTTTACTCAAGTAGGATTGCCACTGGAGGGCTTGGTCCTTTGGATCCTTTTGCTTTTCTGTGCCTGACATGATGTATTTAGGGTAGGAAAGGAACTGGCTTCACGAAGTAGGAGTTGAACTGTGAATTTCAATAGCTTATCTTCTGGCATTTTCTAGCTGCAAAAGGATGATAAAAACACTGCCTCAAGAATTCTTCACCACTGACTCCTGTGGGGGTCTTCTGGAAGAAGTTCAGACTTTTCAGCCTTCTCTTCCTTGAGGAAAGAGGGCTGACTTGGCTAAATTTAAAGGTACAGTACCACTAAGTGAGCAAGGGCAAAGAGATTAATGTGGGCTTTTTCTTATTACCTTTTCCAACTGTTGTTAACCAGAGGCATGTAGGTAGTACATTGTATTTTATGAATTTACTGAAGTGCAGAGGGGTGATGTTTAATTAAGCCTTTGTGATTACAGGCACTGCCCTCAAGCACAAACAAAGCTGCAGCTGTTTGGGATGATGTGGGTTGTGTGATCTCTGCTGCACAGACCATACCTGCTGCCAGAGAAGAATGAAGGGGAGAAAATAAATCACTGCTAGAGCATGATGCACCTTGCATGGACCTGGAGAGGAAAGCAGTTCACTTCCACAGCTCTCATTCTAGTGCTTTTTAACATCCAGGTTTGGAAGAATATACACAGGAAGTTGAGATGTAGCCACTGAACCAAGCTATTGGGGTTTCTGCTTTTTTAGATGTCAGTTTTTATCTTCATCTTCTTTGTCTTCTTCTTCTGTTGTAACTGCTTTTTCATATAGTATGCTAAGTTATTTAGGAAGCAGCCTACTTGTTTGATGCATCCCAGAAAAGCATTTAATTGTGATTAAGCCCTCACTTTAGAGGGCCATCAGTGTGAGCATGGATTGGATAGCCTACGATGTCAAAGGATTTTGAGAGTTTAGGATGAGAGGAAGTAAGCTGGAACAGATCAAGGGCATCTTGTAACAGAGAGGAAACAGACTGGACAAAGGAATTTCAAGTACCAACTCAGTAGAAATATTAAAGAAACATTTTAGCAAATGGAATTTGTTAAGAAGTTGATAAAGAAAGTAGGATTAATGGGGTAAGCTGAAATAGCTATCATAGTGATACCAGTATGAAGGCGCTGATTTATTTCCAGGTAACAATCTCTTCATAAGCTATAATTTTTGTCTTTACTTAAAATAAATATTTTCTGTTACTACATAAAGATAAGATGTACTTGACAAGTTGGAAAAGAAAATAGTCTTGATGAAGTTCTCCAACTTCTCGTTCTATCTACAAAATTGAAAAGGCAATACTATTACTGGTAAAAATAAATCTGGTAGGTAAGTTGGAGCAAGGCTAGGGGTTCAACTCTTGGTTAGTGTGTATGGGTAAGAACTGGGACTTTGGTGTTTCTGTGGTTTTATTTACTTCACTGTAAGATTGGTATACTTGCTTAGTTTCTCTGTGCCTTTGTTTACCCTTTACTTAATGAAGGGAAGAGTCATGCTTTAAAAAAATAAAAAAGAAAACAAAACCAAGCTACAAAAAAGATTATAAGGAGTGTTTTAACTTTTGATGGTTTTGTGCCTCAAAGGTCTGTTTTAGCTTAAAGGTATACTTTCAAACTGTTTTCTCTTAAGAAAATTGCTTTAATACCTTTAAAGATTCTTAAAACAATAACATTAGAAATTCAAGGACTTATGATCTTTCAGGATTGCCTACTTTCCTTTTAAGTAACCAAGGAAGCAGTTTTAGATTTATGTGCATTAGTTAAAAAATAGTGCTCCAGAGACCAGCAATATCTTGGTGCTTTATCACAAAGGTAGTGTTTACTCTGTGAAAGTCACTTCTGCCTCTCTTTTCCTTGTGTTATATGGGATCATTTGTCTTTGGGGTCATGCTGTCCTCAAACCTTCTGCCCTAGTGAGAGACACT
>WBNP01000655.1:74793-104721 GCA_013401095.1 Passerina amoena | reverse complement strand
CTAATATTCCAGGGACAGAAAATGGAAAGACTGATGCAGGTAATGCCATGAGTTAAGGTTTGGTTCCCACTTCCCATAAACATTCAACCAGCTGAGACAGTAACTCAATGTCAGAGACTTCTATGGAGATCTGCTCAGGTGTGCTTGATTGAATTTCACTCAGGTTTGAAATAACAGTAGCTGAACACAGATTGACTGAGGACTTAGCAATGTAAAAGCACCTGGAAATGGCAAGACAGACTAGGAGTAAGACCAAGACCTAATATTCCAGGGACAGAAAATGGAAAGACTGATGCAGGTAATGCCATGAGTTAAGGTTTGGTTCCCACTTCCCATAAACATTCAACCAGCTGAGACAGTAACTCAATGTCAGAGACTTCTATGGAGATCTGCTCAGGTGTGCTTGATTGAATTTCACTCAGGTTTGAAATAACAGTAGCTGAACACAGATTGACTGAGGACTTAGCAATGTAAAAGCACCTGGAAATGGCAAGACAGACTAGGAGTAAGACCAAGACCTGAACTGATCAAAAAATATCCTTTCACATTATCAACTCTCTGTCTTGCCCAGAGTTTTGGTTCTAGTGGAGAGATCATCAAAACATATGGCAATATTTTTTCGAAGTGTTTATTGGCTTTGGTGCTTTCCAATTCTTTTTTTTTTCTTCTAAAACAATGAGCATTCCCCCATATATGTGCAAAGAAGATTGTCTTCTCTTCTTTGCTTATTTGGCAAGACACTGAGGAACTGTGAAGACAGCATTTCTGTGGACAGCATAACACAATAAATTTTTCCCAAAAATACTATTTTTTTCTAGCCAGTAATAGGAAATGAAATTTTGAGAGGTAACTGGGGAAAAAAAAAACAACAAACAAACCAAACATTAAGAGGAAAGTTTATATTTCCTAGCTGATTCCTGACTTTTACAGTCAGAAAGCAAGGGAAAAGAAACATAGCTCATCAGGGATGACCTAGGAAAATGAATGCAAGGAATAAAGCTTTTGTGTGTGTGTTTTTCCCATATTATCAAAAAAGTGAAGTATGTTTTGGAAATCTCCTATGAAGAAGCACCTGGCAAATGCTTTAAAATAAACAAAGCAAAATTTATTTCTACATGCTCCTACAGCTTAGAAAACAACTGAGAATATGCTAAGTCTGTAATGGTTTGTGTCTGAATAGGAAAGCCTCTGTCATTTTAGTAGGGCTTCTTTTGATTTTATATATTACTGCACTCAGATCATGTCTTTTATTATAGTAAAGCATTAAAACACGACTGGTAACTATGCTTTAGCAGTAAACCTCCTCATAACCCAAAAAGTAAGACATTTTTATTGTAGTTTTCATCGTTCCTTATTAATACTATAAATGGGGACTATAAATTTCTTTCTTCTACAATATATGTAATAAAATACTTAATGGATTGTGAATGACATGTTATAAAACTTGGCATTAAGTACTGCAATTTATATTTAAATGCATCTCAGGCATAAATAAATGCTCTACAAATAGAAAAGTATCTGAATTCAGAATACATACAGCCACTCATTTAGGTGTAGCATTTTGGATGTTGAAATCATTAGATAGTAATTTATTTCTGCAGAAACAGGCATTTGCTGTATTTTGAAGGGAGATCTTGAACTGCCCTGAGTAAACACTTATAAGTAGAGAAGGATTTTACAAAAAACTAGAGTATTGTATGTATTCCTAGTGGAATTTTGGTAACCCATAAACAGAATCCATCATTTCAAAAGCACTGAACTGGCATAGCTGCTGCAAGCTAAACAATAATCATGGGGAACTTCTTCTAGAAGAAACCAGATGAATCAGAGGAAGAGCAAACAGTTTCACAAACCTTAGTGAGGGCCAGGGACCAGTATGTTAAACTGCTCATTCAGCCATGAAGTGAGAGCTGAAGGATCTTCGGGACAAGCATGGATGAAAGTGGCCTTATGCTTTGTTTGCTAAATGCAGAGGAATGAAACAGGACTTGGAAAAAGGCCACTTAGTGAGTCCATTCCAGATCACTCCCATTAAGATTTTCAAGTGAAATCAGACAAAGTATTTGCATGGGTACAGATCCAAGCACTTACCGTAAGGGAGATTAGTAGCCATACCTGTAAGACCACCCATGCACAATATCAGCAGCACAGCTCAGACATGAACAAACCAAATCATTTACTTGCCCTCCTGCCCTCACTCTCTGCTGCCTCCCCATGCCAGCTATGGGCTGGGGCTGTATCCTACTACCTCTTCTGCAAAAGCTAAACAGCAGTGCTTGTAAATCAGTGTTAGTTTGGAGCAACAATCAGAAACTAAATGGGCTCTTCTACTGGCTATTTCTGTACCACCAAGATATACCACCCTGCAGAGTGTGGGTGCAGTATGCAGAGATAGGGTGTGAGCTCTTGAGCATCCAAAAGATCTGTTTTGTGAGATTTGTTCCTCCTGTCTTGGCTTGAAAAGACAGGTGTCTGCTAAGGAATGCAGGAGCCTCCCTTGAAATAGAGAACATAAAACCCCTCCCTCCAAATTATTATAATTTTGAAATTAAGATCCTCTCAGGCAAAGATATAGGAATAACAGTTCTTTGTTAGGTTGCTCATGAGGAGATTGAGGGGCAAGGAAACAAAGGCAACTCACCTCCAGATGATCATGTGGCAACAGAGAAGTTTATTCTGTAGGCTTCCCCTTATAAAGACTTTTGAAAGACCTGATCTGGATATCCTAATTGGTCTGAACTCAATGCCCCCTCTGGATCTGGCCAGTGAAATGCTGGCATCTTTATACGAGATCTGATTGGGAGATGCCCCTGTCAGTCAATCCTGGGGCTCGATAGCTAGCTATCTGGTGACAGTTCTTTAACGGGAAAATTAAGAATACAAAAGCAATAGTACAAAAAAACAACTGACAGAGTCAGAATACGACCTGACACCCTGTGGGTCATGGTGTTGGTAGCATTCTGATTAAATGGTGGCTGCAGCCCTCCTGCAGTGACAGGTGTGGTTCTATTGAAGCAGTGATCCTGTAGAAGGGTGGAGTTTTCCTCTGAAGGTCCAGTGGTGGTGTAGATGGGTCTGGTCTTCCTGTGGGAATCCAGCGGGAAAAGGCTGCCTGTGGTGTTCCAAATCGCTGATTATATCCAGGTAGGAATGCTTGGCACCTCCCCCTGGGCAGAGCTTCTCACAATGGATGATGTAATTTTATCAGCCATGCAGGAACACTCACTGGTCCATTCACAGAAGATATTTCCTGGAGGGAGGATTGGTTGTGGAAGAGATAACTGCCTAATTAACAGAAGATAACTGCCCCACCTCTAACAGATGGCAATAGAATACACACCCCCCCAGCCACACCCTGCATTTCCAAACTAAGGCACCTCCCTTGTCCAACTTGTTTTCTCAAATACTACATTTACCAGCATCAGCAGTGTAAAAGCATGTGTGGAAACTATTGGGTGATTCCCTGGAGTTAAAGAAAAAAATAAACCCAAAACCAAACCAAACCAAACCCCAACAACAACAGCAAAAAACCAAAACCAACACCAAACCAAAACAAAAAGAAAATCAACACCAAAACCCCAGATGTTGCTGCACAGGTGGTGTTGGGGTTTAATCGATACAAACTTCCATCTGTATCTCAAGTGGGTTGAAATTCACTGAAAATGCAGTGAGGAAGAGGGAGTGATATATGATATATGATGGAGTGATTGCATGTCCTCATTTCCTTGAAAAAATATTTTTTCATTTCTTTAATGAGAAATTACTTGTTAAGGTCAGTAATTAATAGTTGCTAGGTTTGACTCTGAAATGGGTTACTCTACTGCTCCAACAGAAATGACAGGTAATTGCTATAATGGTGCTGCAGTCCATCAGGGAAGCTGTGCTAAGTAGAATTAAAAGAGAGGAGGCTATGACTGGGCTGGCAGTAATTTATAGGGTGAGGGTGTGAAGTGGGTTTCCCCTGGTTTTTTCCTCACTCTTTGACATAATTGCACTTCTGCTGAAAAGGGGAAAATAACCAAGGAGGTGCTGTGGAGTCAGGGGTCAAGGCAGAGTCTCTGTATGTACCAGGACATCACTATTTCATGGTTGCTGTCTCTATATCACTGCAGTGTGCTTGCTGAGGTGGCAAAGCCCACCTCTGTCTCTGTCCTGTGAAGGAAAGTTAGAGGGGAGGTGATCTGTCTGGGCTGTGGAGCTAACTCTTCATTACATAAGCCTGTTGTGCAGCTTTAGCCAGCAATATCGCTGAACACTAAACCCACTGGTATTGACACTGCCACTGCAAAGGTATTAAAAGGTGTAAAGGGTTTGTGTACTTTCATTTTCATCAAATTGCAAGTACTTTTCTTGAGCATCAGTAATAACGTCTTTTCGAAAGTGCTCTGTAGAAGGCAAAAGTCTGTGAATTTTTACTTTAGTATATTATAGACATCTATTTCCTTCAATTTGTATAAACTGAGGATTTCTCTTTGAGATGAAGATTTCTCTTGAGCACAGAGTTTGATGTTAAAGTTTTGAATCCTGCAGGTTTCCTGATGTCTGAAACATTCATAATAAAAATTATGTCCTTTGTATTACTAGACATAACGCTCCAGATTTCTACATAGAAGATTGAGTCTGTATGGCACCTACTATTTTAAATTCTTCTGGTACCACTGAGATACACCAAAGAGGTTATCTCAAAGTCCTTTATTTTTCAGTATCAAAAGATATCATTCAGTACCCAGCAATGCCTATGAGGAGTATCAATATCCTCATAGTCGACTGGAAGATCACAGGCCAGACCATGAGTAGGTTGATCTAGTTCTGTTAAAGTTTCAAATGTTTTTTACAGGACTTGTGGAAGACTTGGGCTATATTTGTAGAAGTTTGGTTGGTTTGACTTGGTCCAAAGCTGTGATGCTCTTAAGAGGACAAGGGTAAAAGTGGCTGGTTGATTTTCAGGGTAAAGGTAGATCTTGCTAGCATCTTGAGCAGAATTTCTGTGCTTTTTCCTTCAGTGGAGGAGGCTTTAAGAGAGAATGTGCTGTTCAACTGATGGAGGGGTACTTGAAGAAGAATGGTTGCTACCCTTTCTTTCTATATATTTTCCCACGTGCTCTGTTTGTGTTCCCTGATTCTGTTAGTCTGTAGGGCTGATAAATACATTTATTTATTAGATAGTCTTATGGGCTGTAAGGTAACAGAAAGGTTGGTTTCTCTTTCCTGTAGGGGGAAGGAGAGAAACTAAGTAGGCACTCCTAGCTGCAGCCTTTACTGCTCAAGAGGCACACAAACACCAGAACTGAATTACCTTCAAATAACCCACCTTAAGGTCGAAACAAAAACTTGTCAAAACAAACCAAAAAGCAAGTAGTTTTCCTTTCATTAATGCTGCATTTCTCCTGCTTGAAACTGGTTCATTAAACTGAAAATTGCTCAAAACAAACGTCTCTGTAAAGAATGCTTGGAGCAAAATTAATTAATTTTGCTAGGTTAGTAATGCATCTTGCTTCGACTGAAATTTAAATTATTTTTTCCAATAAAGTCACAACACTTGTTATCAGATTTGTCATTAATTGTAGGAAATAGGAGTGTGAGGGAAGAATTTGTCAAATCTAATAAAATATTTCATCTGACCATGCTTATCTTTGCTGTTCCTTTTTTTAAAATGACAATTTATGTCCTTTTAAAGTTGCAGTACAGTTTGGAGAAGAGCATTATTTCATATGAAATGTGTTTGCAAGTGGTGATCCACTGAGAAATTAGCATGGAAAAAATAGCATTTTAATTCTGCTGCTGTTTCTTTGGTACTCTAAGTGGTTGGGTTTGATGCTTTTCAGTGGCTAAGACAAAACACAACTGCAAGGTCAGAAAAGTAAATCTTCTGAAGAATTGTGATTTCTGAAGAATTTCCTCAGATAGGAACAAATACCCTCAGAAAACTGAGTGACGCAAAATTGCCCATCGCAGAAACCAGGTTACAGGCAAGCTCATGGAGACAACACCCTGCTAGGTATTTAAAGCAGTTCATAAGTTGCCAGCTGGTGCACTGAGAATTTTGGTTGGAAATGCCAAATAGATTCACTTAATGATCAGCGCTTGCTTCTAGCAGCATCCCTAAGTTTTTGTTTTTGGTTTTTTTTAATGAAGAATGAGGATATATAGAACATATAATGTGTAATAACATCACATTGATATATTCTCATGGGATGAGACTGAATTTCAAATGGTGGCTGCAGTTCAGCCTTATCCTGGTAGTCTGGTTCCCTCTGTGATTAATTGAAATGCTGTTGCAGTGCCAACAGAAACAGCATGATTCAGGTTTTGAGGGGAGGGGTTATTTTTGCTTTTCTTAAAAACAATTTTTAAAGATTTCTTCCCACCAACAGTGCTTTTGTTATCTTGGCATCCTCACTGTGTCTACTGTGTCTGTCTGGCTGGTTTTTTGGTTTTTAATCTCCTCCTTGTGTGTAGACCTTGGTGCTGAGTTATGCTTTCCTTTCATTGCATTCTGCCAAAACGTATAAATGTGGGAATATTAGGGACAGTAAGTATCCAAAGTATTTATCATTATAGACATTTTTATTTCTGCTGGGGTCCCAAATTTCCTTTTTTCCCCCCTTCCACTGTTAATCTCTTATTGTGTTGATTGATAATTCTTTATACTATGTTGAGGGTTTTCCCCTCCTTTTTTTCTTCCTGCATAGAGAACATTTCTGCTGTAATATCTTATTTTTATGCTGTTGATCAGCTCATTATCTCTCTCAATGACAAACTTATTCTTAATGTATTTAAATTTCCTTAATGATACCAAATCCATGAAAGGAAGAGATGCTGCTTCCTCAGCCCACTTTTATCATCATGCTTTTGAAAATATTCACCCTGTTGAAAGTATCAGACTCATAACTTGAAAATCACATTCTGTGTCTAGGTTTAGATGTCCCATCAGTCTGGTAAGATATTTCTCTTCATGGGAGACCTGATGAGCTCAAAGGTGCAGCCTGAGCCATATCTGCACAGCCTGCACTTTGTGGGAAAAATGTTTTTCCTGTGCTTTCCTTCCACGGAGGTGGAAGATCAGCTGCCTCTGCATACCTGTGTAGTCACACAGTAACTAAAGGGTTACAAGCAGCATGGTAACAGAAATATTCTGAAGGGTTTCTGCTGATTGCTATTCCCTTTGCTTTCTCCTGCTTGCCAGAACTGCATGCATGGAATGAAACACTTGTTTTAGTGTGATGGGAGACCCATCACAGGGTTTATGTGCTGCATTGAAGCCTCCTATCCGAGCTCAGGGTACCAGTAATGCAAATAAGGGAACAGTAGGTCTGGCTATGAGGGCTGCCTGGAGGAAGGGGAAGTACTCTGTGAGTAGTTCATTTTGGGAGGGAGGATGAACTGAGTGATTTCTGATTTAAAGACATTGAAAAATCTCTTTTCTCATTTAAATGAAAACAAACAAAAGGATTCAACAGTTATGCTTTTTTTGTTTGTTTGCTTTTGATGGCAATGGTAATTACTACCTCTGATGGTAATTTTCATATTAGTTTTCCTGAAATGAAATTTAATTTAGTGGTTATGAAGGTATGTGGACAAGACCCCCTTACATCTCAATCAAGTTAATTTGCTCTAAACATTTTACAACAGTATTCTCAGCCAATCTGTCCAGTTGCTGTAGTGCCAGCACCTTGCCTCGTGGTGCAGCAGGTGTTTCATAAGCCAGGCAGTGATTTCCACCTGTTCCCACTTCACACTCCGACTGTGACAGCCCTACTCCTTCTTTGTCACTGCAGGCTCTCTTCTCATCTCCAATGGACACATTAATTGATGTATCCATTCAGTTAATAGCTTTGGAAGTGTATTGGGGTCCATAAAAGATGATAGGGAATAGGGGTCTGAGTGGGGAACGCTGTGTTGGCACTCCTTTGCTCTTGCCCCACTTGCTGTTTGTTTTAAAGAGATTATAACTGATGCTAATTTAGGGCCCTTGGCACAGGATTTGAAAAGGGAATACATCCACTTGGCAAATGCTTGTTCTTGGAAATCTTGCTGCAGAGGAACAGAAACAGTAACTCTAAGAAAAATATCTCTATTTACTTGACACAAACTGCCTCCATAAGAATTTCCTTAATACATCCTCTTCAGTGAATGCCTTTTTGTTTGTTTTGTAGTACTTTGTCTTTGAAAGGCTTACTGGTTTTTTAGAAGTGTTTTGTGTTTAGAACTTGACAGAGGTTAATCCTAAAGTAAGATTTCAGGTCTGCTTTTCCTGTGAGGTGGGGAGGCGACAGAAAAAAGAATGAAAAGTCTTTAAGAGCAAGAAAAATAAAATAAAATAAAATAAAATAAAATAAAATAAAATAAAATAAAATGTCTGATATAAATAGTTGGGTTAAACTCAAATCTGGGCAACATCAGAAACTATGATCCCTTTTATTATACGGATCAGAAATGTAGGACATTTTTATCAAAACAAATGTAATGATATTAGACTTTTCAGTCTTACTTTAATGAGAGTTAATAAATTGCTTATGACTCATTACTTGCTTGCTAGGAAATGTACTGACCATTGAAAACATCCTAAGTAATGAGTGAGGGGATTTTTGAAAATGTTATCATGTTGGAGATGATTGATTTCCTTCAAAAAAAGACTTTTTAAATGGACTTTTGCAATTGGAGTATTAAGTGGGAAATTCACATATACTTCTACTAAACTGTAATTGATTTATAACATGTAAACATGTGCTCCCATTATAAAATAAGAATAATAGCAAAGCAAAGGTTACCACATCTAACCAGCCCAGCTCTGTGCTAGAGGGAGGAGTGGTAAAAAGGGTAACGAACACTTGCAAATAAAGTTTTGCCTTCACAGAGGGAACTGAGCAACATTACTTGGCAACTGGTGAGATTCCAGCTGTTCCTATTGGAAAAAGATCTGTATGCAGACTAACAAAAAAAAATCATAGCTGTCAATAGCTGATTCTGAGCTTCTGGTGTGACTTGAACCATTGCCGACTGCTGTAGGCAGGGGATATTAATCATTGCTCACAAATGGTGTTCAGATGTCTCAAAGTGCTAACGAAACTCACTGACATCTTAGTGTGTTCAAGAAGATGTAATAGAGGTGGTGTTGGTGGTGGTACAAAAGAGTAAAACCTAGTGAAATTTGTACAGGACACTGGCAGTTTGATAGCATCCAGGAAAGCATGTTTGTGTGCACCAACACACTGCTGAACACAGTAGCTTTGAGAATCTGTTGGGGTGTTTATTTACAAAATTCAATATGTCTGTGTTATTTTTTAACCTTGGCAGGTATTGTTTTAAGCATGTGGTAATGCACTGTCTGCTTTGCGTCAGATATCTTGGAAGCTTAGCAGAAACCACTCAGCATTTCTCAGGCAGGAAAGTGGGAAAGTACAGAGGGGCATCTCAGCTCCAGCAGCTGTCAGTTGCTCTTTGTTCTGGGCATCCTTCTCACATCCTTCTTGCACTGGGTTTTCCTTAGGCTTCTCTGTGTAGAAAGGTCTCTGTGTAGCAGCACAGCCTGGGCTAGCAAGCACATTCCTTACAATGCTGAGCAAACCTGTCAGCTTCCGTCAAATCGCAGTAACCTGATTGCTTTCGCTTTGCACTCTCTTTTGGCATAAAGAGGACTCCATTTAACTATTTTTTCACATAGATTGTTGTTGCAGCTGAAGTGCCAGGGAAAATGACTATTTACTCTGCTGTCTGTCAAATACAGGAAAAAAAAAAGTACAGATCCATGTTCCTTTGCAGATCATTATTCCTCTGTAGGGCTGATTAGGGATGTCATTTTACTGTGTATTGATAATAGTTAAAGTCAAGAACCAAATACTTAATAAATGTTTAATTACAGTAGTTAGCTATTTAAACATTTCTGGGACACAATATTATAATTAATTGCAGTTATTAATTCTAGGGCTCAGTCCTTGCCTTTGAAAGCTCGTGCTGCTATGGTCTCCAGACCTTCTCAATCAGCCTGTGAGTTCTGGAGCTTTAGAGATGACAGACTCCCCTGTCACAAACACCATCTCTGTACTACCCTTTATGACTGCTTTCTGCTGAGGCTTCAGTTCCCAGGCTGGTGTGTGCAACTCGTGAAGACAGGAGGGTGGATGGGACAGGAGGTGAAGGGGCTTCCTTGCCCTCCAAGGCGAGTTGGATGCCCAGGGTAAGCAGAATTAATGCACATCTATCAAGTTTACATGGCTGTTCCAGCACATGGAAGCTCTTGGGAAGCTTTGATGAGAAGTGCTAAGACCACCAAGCAAACTGTTTTCTACTCCATTTTTAGAGTGCACAATTCTTCTGACATTCCCTTTGGAGCCCAGTTGTAACACAACTGTAATCTGTAACATAAAGAGTATTATATGTGCCACCAGAATCTCTTTTTCATCTCTCTTGATTGCTATATTTCACAATCTAGGTATGTTAAACTCTTGCTAAGTCCTTATGGAGTCCATTTATGAATTGTAAGGATATTTTGCTTCCTATGAGGTATTTTTAATTGTTTGTTAGCTTTCAATTGCGTAGTTCTTTCTATGCAGTAAAATTGACTCCTGGAAACTTGAGCTTAACCCTAGTAGCATTTCTTGAAATGAGAAAATTTTCAAGATCTCTGTCCAAAACTATCTTTTGTAAACAATTTATACTTCTAAAAAAACCAAAAAAAAACACCAAAACAAAAAAACTAGATTGAGTTACTTTGACAGAAGTATTCTTATTACATTCTTATTACATGATCCAATCACTGTAATTTTTGATACAGAATTTTTTTGATTAATTTTTTTCTGGACAAAAAAAATTTTCAAACACACATTTTACAGTTTCGTCAAATCTTACCTAATTTCCCAAGATTTTAAACTTCCTCATTTTTTGGGGGGGGGAAGTTTGAGCAGGAGATCAGAGCGTATCTGTGTCTTTGTGGAGATGGACTCAGTGGCTGGAATGAGGTTTTCTCCCATCTCTGTAGGAAGCTGCACATAAATAGCACAGTCAGGAAAACCCACAGGAGCTGACCAGCTGATGTTCCAGGCTGGTTTTAGCACACTCCTCCCTATCCCCACAGATCAGCCACCTGACTGCATGAATGAAAAGTTGTGTAGGAACAAGGGACACTTATCCCTTGCTTAAAGATTTGTTGTTAGGCAAGGGCTTCACTTTTGCAGAAACTGTACAAGGAATGAACTGTACAAGTTCTCCAAAGCAGGCCGGTGCTCTTGGCAGGGTTTTTGCACTTGACAATCTGAGAGTCCCATTTCTGCTGAGCAGGCAGGGAGGGAATTTCCCAGGTGTTCTGTACCTGTAGGAGGGGAAGAGGTCTGATCTAGTGCCTTGCCTTTAGGCCAGGATGTAGTGCTGTATCTGAGGAATGTATCCATGACATGGAACTGAAAGGTGGCACCTCTCAGGAGGAGCCTCAGTGCTGCCAGGGCAACTGGCTCTGGGAGTACTTGCTTGCCATCCCCTTGGGCACTAGGGCAGTAATACCTTGTGAAACCCTAGTACTGCTGTGGTTTTGTAGTTGTTTTGTGAGAGCCAGGGACCTACTGCTGTGACATCCCATATGGGATCCCATCCAGCTGAGATTTCTGACTCACTTTGCAGAAGACTTTGGCCACAGACCATGGGAGGCAGGGTACTGAGGGGAGGGGGGACCAGACCAGGCCACAGTGGGAAAAGTGGGGTCATGGGAATTAGTAGTATGCTATTAGAACATCCCATATTTGGTCAGGTTCCTAGTTCTTGTTCTCAGCTGGCTCAATGCCTAGTTCCAATAAGGTCATATTCTGAGTTCACATTCATGATTAGACCTTGCCCCTATACCTGGCTGCATTTGCTATGCCCATGGGTCTTTGGTTCTAGTCTCCATACTCTACGGTTTCCACAAATGTTATTTTTGTTATTTAAGTTTTTATTTTCCGGGCTAGACCATTGTTCCCATCCTTTATTTTGCCAGCTCCCTCTGGCCCAGCCAAGCAAGGGAATCACAGAGAACTCTAAGGTGTAATAATCCCAAATTTGGGATTGAGCTATTTACTGGCAGAGGTCCACAGTGCTTATTGTGAGCCCTACAAACCCATAGACACCAATTATTTAAAAAAACCCCATTTCTGTTGTATTTTGCAGAAAATTAATTTTGATTGACAATTTTAAGAAGGTCACATTCAGTTAATTAGAAGTTGCATTCACTCCTTCTACTGTTGTTTTATAAAGATTACTCAGATTTTTGTGCAATTTTAATCTTTCTGTTTTCTCAGAAAACTTAAGATGCTGCAAAAAGACAGAACCAATTATCTATCAAGCACTTGCATAATCCTAAAAGATACCTCTCAATATAAGTATATAATGACAGTGTGCACTTTTAAATAAATTCTTCCAGCACTAACAAAGCTGGGGATTTGATAAGTTTCACAGGCCAATTTCAAGGGAGCAGAAAGAGACAATTTGTCACAGCAAAGTGATCTTAGGACCTGCTGTCTTTATTTTCTTAAAATATGAAGTATAAAAATTTAATGCTGTAATTTTATGGATATGTTCCTAACTCAATTCATAGGGATTTAAATACAGTATAGTAGCAGTATATAATCATTTTTGTGAAAAGAGTTTTGAAGTCAAACTGCCTACACTGAAGTAACTACCAGTCCTTGGAAGTTAGAGGAGAATGTTAAGTACATTAAAAAATCTTCAGTTATTTTATACATATGAGCTCAAAATTCTTGGGATCTCCCCTTTCCCCCCCCCACCCGCCCTCCTCTCTACAAAGTGGACTCTGGGTTGCCCCTGATTTACACATAAGAGTAAATTAAACACTTAAGAGTTTGGGTTGCAGAGGATGATTCTGGCTCCCTGTCAGACTTCTGTATTTGCTTTTTCCAGTCTCCAGCCTCATTTGTATACTTTACACAAGGACACAAACCATGGTCTGAGCGGGATATTGGACAGAATTAATGAACATGGTTGTACTGCTCTTTATGCCTCTTAGACAGTGGAAATGTTCTGCATCTGCTAAGCCAGTATAAATAATGCCAGCAGTAAATAAATTACACATAAAGATTTTTGAGTAAATATAGTGGTATGATTAATCTTTGCTGATACAGACTGTGAAAATGAGCAAATTGAATTTGGAGCAAACCTGTGCTCCCCTGTCAGATCCCTGATCTTCCTGAGGCCACAATATGCAGGGACACCTGCACCACTCACCTGCTGGCACCGACATAATCCCTTGGCTCTAGAGTCCCTGCAAGCCTTCGTGACAGTCACATTTCTCTATGGTCTTTTCAGTGGCCTTGAAATGAGTCACAGCATGTACAACCTGGTGTCAGGGGAATGTGTGTGCTGTCTTCTATTTGTGTGTTCATTTTCATGGATGAAAGGAAAGTTTGTTCTGTAGGAGTAATTTGACATGAATAGAAAGCACAAAGTTTCTACTTATATGTGATTTATTTCACTTGCTGTTGCTGTACTCAAGTTAAGATTTTGTCCTAAACTTTTAACTGTAATTTCTAGCAAGAAAAGTGACTTCTTATATTCCTATAGTTCTTCCAGTCCATGCATGCTGGCAAGTGAGCCATGACACCCATATATCCTTAGCAATTAGTGTAGCACTGCCAATAGAAGCCCTCCAAAAATTGGATGATGATCATTCCACTCAACGCTTTACAATACTCTGTATTTTCTGTGCCTAGGTAAGTATTCAAATGTTGTCTCACTAAGTGGTTGTTTAATTGTAATAGTTTGGAAAACACTATTAGGATCTAGCTGTGCTGTTTTGCCAGTTCCTTGTTATCAGCTGAGTATCTTAGAAGGGATATTTACAGCAGTGAGCATTAGCAGATTAACTTTTTTGGAATGATTTAGCATTACTGTATAATACTGTGCAATATCTTTATCTGGTTGAAGTAAGTAAATATTAGTTTGAGTGAAGCTTCTAGATTTAATACTGTAGAAAAATGTCAACAATTTCAGTGCAGTGTAATGTCATTTGTTTGACATAATGGCATTGCACTGATGACTCACCTATTACCTGCAGCTATTTAGAGCTAAAAGAGAAAGGACTCATAATGTCTTTTCATTATATAATGAGAGAAAAGGTGAGTCTTGTGTCACACTGTTGACTTTCCTCAAAGAAATTAGGAGTGCAGAAATCCAACACAAGATGATGAAGGACAAAATGGTCTGCAGGAGAATAAAAAAGTTAAAGTAAGCTGAAATTTTTCTTAAACTGGGTGAAATGGAAGAAGATAGTTTGGTGTGAATTTATTTAGCTTTTATTTAAAATAACAAAGAAAGCTCTCTTTCACTTTCCGATCAGAGCAGCACAACAGTAATATTGCAGTGAGTAGTCTGATAATTATGGCTTTTCTAGTGGGCAAACTATGCACATCCTATTGCTTTTATGTAGTCTATTCTATTGTAGTTTATGAAGAAAAGAAACTATCTTGGGAATCAGAAATGGATAATTAGTGTCAGCAACAAATGCAATTATCCTTGCAAAATTGGACTATTTGGAGTAGATTGGGGGTTTTAAGTCATGGAATGATTTCAAGCAGAAGAGGGCTACAGAATGCTGATTCCAATCTCATGTTAGTTATGCTTTTCCTGACTTCCCAAAATTATTGATACTAGCTGCAAAATTTAGATACATACTTAAAACTCTTGCCTTGCAGAGCCATGTCTCCATCTAGAAAGGAAATCAGGCTCCCTTTCTGTCTTAAAATACTGACTAAATGTGGAAAGAAATTTATTGAATTAATCCATGCCAATCCTTTTGTTTAGTTCTTTTCTGTTTTCATGTTATTGTTCCTGAAAGCATTTCACCCCCTTTATTACTCTATTACAGATACCTGCAACTCCTTTCTATGTGATGTCTTCCACCAAATGCCTATTTCCAGATCACCACTGGAAATATTAATTAGCACTGGCTGCAGATGGGGCTGTACCCAAGGTGCACTTGATTAACACCTGCAGAGTGTAGGCTTCCTGCTGGATGTGTGCTGCTGCATTCTTAGGGTGGCATTGGTGATGTCCCTTTGCATTTGTGTGAAGATAATATTAGGGTAACACTGAGGAGCAGGGAGGAGAGGGGTACTTCTGGCTGGGTGCCACAAAACTGACAACTCCTTCCAGGAAGAAAAGTGAGAATTATTTGATGCTATATGGCTGCTTATTTGTAGCTGCCTTACAGCATTGTGCAAATGCCTGCAACTTCAAAATACTCTGGAAAGTTAAGTTTACTTATTTTATTTATTTTGGGGTTGGGGTGGCAAAGTTAGGGGATTAAAGATTCAGAGAAAGTTTCATTTAGCATTTTATGTGGTGTACAGTAGCTTAGAGAAGGACCATCTGGTGACTTAGACAAAAATGATTTAAGCATGTATTCTTCAATTGATTCTTCTTGCGCAGGTGAATAAAGCAAACTAATGAGACCCTGGCCTTCCATTACTGTGTGTCTTTATCCCTGATCCAGCATAGCATTTTAACTATCCCTCTTGAATATCTCTGAAGTTTGAGACATTTTATCCTGCTAGAGGTGACCATGTGGCTGACTGCAAACCTTGCACACTGCTGACAGTCCTAGGATTGTGAAGGGTCTTAGGTTTGAAAACAATTCTTTGCTTTAGCTGCTGTAGAGACAGTTGTGCCCTAAGGGTGAATCACTGCTTTGGAGGCCAGGCAATGTTTATTATATTATTTCCTCAAGAGTTACCTGAGAGTCTGTTTACTCTAGATCAGTGGCTTCAGAGGAGCTCCTTTATTAGATGATGCCTGTGAATGTGCCCTGCAGTCTGAAATGGATGCTGCTGCTGGGGAAAGCTGAAAGAGTGTTTAAAATAGCTAGAACAGAAATAACAAAAATCTTTGGAATGTCTCATGTATTCTAAATATTGTTAAATACTTTTAGTTGCAAAACTGGAAGAGGAAACCAGGAAGGCTTTTGCCTTCAGCTAGGTAATTTGCTGATAGGAAAAGTACTATATGGAATGATCAGTCAGCTCATGTATGAGCCTGTTGCTTAGCGACCACACAAGTAAAGTTTCACTTCTCACTACATTTTCCAGATCTCATTAGATTCAACAAATAAAATTAACTTTATCTTCAAAATACAGAAGAAAACTTTGCAGTACAGAAAATGTATTTTTTCTGTTATGTTATATATTTATACTTATCTAAGGAACAACAGGTATAGCAGAAATGAATGTGTAATCTTCATGCAAAGTGCTAGGATAAAGGCAGTTCACATCAGTAAATATTAGCTACCTGTGTTTTCCAAACTAACATGTTCAGATGTAAAAACACTTACTCCTTGTCCTGGTTTCAGCCCAGCAAGCAGATCAGCCCCACATGGCTGCTCATTCAGTCCTTCCCAGTGGGATGGGGATACAATGGGAGGCATAACAGTGACAAAACTCAGGGGCTGAGATACAGACAATTTAATAGGTAAAACAACAGCTGCACATCCAGAAAAATAGAACAAGGAATTAATTCCCCACTTCCCACGGACTGGCAGGTGTCTCAATGTCCCCACTTCCTTCTCTTCCCCCAGCTCTGTGTGCTGAGCATGGCCCCACATGGGCTGGGATAGCCCTTGGGTCACTTGGGCTCAGCTGTCCTGGCTCTGTTCCCTCCCAGCTCCTTGGAGAACACTTTATGACTAAGCTAGAGAGATTTCTCTAGGTGGTGATAAGAACATTCCTAAATAACATTTTTAAAACCGAGATTTATACAGTGAAGCTTCCACTGCAAACTTTTTTCCCCTGAACTTAGAGAACAAATCTTAGGCTGGTCTGGAAATACCTCTTTCACACAGAAACAGAATGCAATAAATGTTCAATAAATGTTCAGAAAGTATCTAAAAGATACATTGAAATAGTTAGTGTTCTACTCTAAAAGTGTTTGAAGCATTTTGAAGAACAAAATGCAATGTGCTCCTATTTGAGGTTTATAAAACTGACACATGCTGTGGGTCGTGCAGCTGCTCATAAGGAACTTGGCTGAGCTGAGCCTGAACCTGAGGGTGTATTTGAATCCATGCATAGAGAAATGTCTGCCCTCTGCTTGCCTCTCTCCTCTGGTGTCCGAGAGACTGAGCCATCAGGCGTGGGCTTAAAGAGCAGGGAAAAGGGGTCATGTGGAGAGCTGCCACACAGTGCCAGCCAGTAGTGGCTTGATGGGAGTGATTCCATCGTAAGAAGCTGTGGTTTGAGCCACTTTTAATGCTTATCCCTGAGTGGACATGCTTAGTGAGTTTTAAGTGAATCCGGTGGTGATGTGTGATAGAAAAATTTTAATCCTTCCCTTTGCTCCAAACTAATGGCACATACAGCAGAGATTCCATTTTGTTTCCATGGAAGCTTTTCATGGGTCTTTCTGCTCAGATTATTTACTTCATTTTTACAATAAATACAGGAAAATACAGTAGATGTTTCTCAGCAAGGCAGGCCTGGTGGGGTGTTAGTACTCCTACTGAGACTTGGGCATCTGAGTGCAAAGCGGTGGGAAGACAAAAAGCAGAAAAAATAACGACCTAATAACATTTCTGACTCACGGGGACAGAATCCTGAAAACATCATCCAGTCTTTGCAGTTCCTGCATCTTCCTCTTCTTAGCAATCAAATCCAGCTATCAGTATTTGGTGTGCTCATGTTTCTACAGATAATTGCATTTAGCAGCTTTAATTTATGCAAGCCTCAAGGAAGAACTTTGTTGCATTTGAGTTATTTCTTTCTCCTATTTGTCTGAAACCAATCAGGCAGATAGAACTGTGCTTTTGTTAATTTCCAGCCTAATTTATCTTCTCTATTTTTTATCTTCACCAGTTTCAGTTTATTTTTTTCTTGGCTACAGAGGACTGTGATGAACTTGCAGTGAAAAATCTGAAACCAAAAACAGCGTTTAATCAAAATATTTGTACATTGAACTTCATTTCCCTGATTTTATTTATTTCTTTAGATACCTGATATTGGAGTTTAAGTGGTGGAAATAATTAGTGAAAGCAAATGATCACAGGGAAAGTTCTACTGATTCTCATAGCTCTTGTCTTGGGTTGATAGTATTTTATTAATTTCATTTGAGATCCTATGTGACAGCATAATTATGATATAATAAGACTTAGCTAGGTAGCATAAAATCATCTGCCAGTAAAGCCTAAAAGACAAGGTCACATAGAGTACAAGTGTCTTCAAAATTATGTTTCTGGAACTAAGTGTTCTAGCTACAGAAAAAATAAAACAAGTAACATTTTAATTTTTGACACCACTTCTAGCAGCTGCAAAGCAGTTCACCAAAATGGTTTCTCTAAAGCATTTTAAAAAGCTGTTAATGTTAATTTAGAGTTCATTTTTGTTTATGCAGGAGAATATTAAAAATCAGCTTTGTGGATATGAAGCTGGGAGTTAAGAAAGCAGTAAACAGTTCTTCAATCATCTACTACATTTGGTAGGGCAGTTTTACACCTCCTGCTCCTGAAAAACAAAACAATGCTCTCATCATTTTTATGGGATCAATATACATAGCTACTTAGCACAGGTGCCTGTAGCTAGTAATATATTTTCTGTGAGCTTTGTTTTTTCTAGATTGTACCCCAGAATATTTTCTTTACTTATTTAGTCCTATATGTAATTAGGATAGCCCTAATATTGCTTCTGTGTATGGCCACCCTATCAATCCCTGTATTAATAGATCTCCTGATATAAAGACCGGTTTTTTATTCATCCCCATTATGCAGAAAAGAAGAAAATCCCCCTTAGAACTTCATGACCATCAATGCATTTGGCAAGACAGCCAGTACAACCATGAGAGTGTCTGACATGTATTTAAGTTCTGTCCCAAACAGCGTAGCAAGATGTGTCTTGTGCCTAAGGCAGCAGCTGGAGCCAGATGTGTGCACCCTCGAAGGGGCGCTCGCAGCACAGGCTGCCCTGGCTGCTCTGGGACAGCCCCTGCACCCACGCCCCACAGAGGCTCTGAGCAGCCGCCCCAGTGCGGGGGGAGTGCCAGGGGATGACTTGGAGAGTCATTTAGGGGCTCACACAGAAAGGCTGCCCTGCGCTGCCTTCCCTATCAGCTCCCTTGCCCGTTAAATGGGAGCCTGCTTTACTGCCTGTGGGGAGGGCTTGATCAAGTGTGCCTTTTTATGAGGTGTCTGAAGATCCCTGGATGATTTCTACAACTTCACAAATGATTTGCTGTTGATGCTTCTAAAAAATTAAATAATTTTAAAAAATAATTATAACAGGGATTTTTGAAATTATAAGCAATATTTGTGCCTGTTTTCTGACACAAAGTGAGTCGTTGCATCTCCTTCCTTCTTGCAGGAGATAATTAATTCAATTTTGATTGAGACTAATTTTGAGAATATCTTCCTAGATTACCTTATATATATGTTTGTCTTTATATCTCTGTGTGTGTATACATATATGTTTATAATGTGGTTTATAGCATCAACTGTACTAACTCTAGAAGTAGGTGATTTCTAAGGGTTTGTTTTGTTATTAGGTTTTGTATTTGATGCTGCTTTAAAAACAATCCTTGTCTTTGTTCTATAGCAGCAATGTATTCTTTTTCCCTTTGCTTTTTTTTGCATCTTCTTTCAAAATCTAACTTGCTTTCAATTCTATATAACTACTTCTACCTTTGGGTGCAGAGTTTCTTTAGTCTCTGCACTTTGACACTTCCCATGTGAACCTGCACTCTGCTCCTGCCTTATTTGAAATGAAAGGTAAAGACATACCAGAGGTAACTCCAAGTTCTTTGCTGATGGGGAAACACTGCCAATTAAATGCTTTAGATGACTCTTTATCACCAAGTCCTTCACCACAATCAAGAGTGATTATTTCTCTGATGTGATGGTGCCATCAGGGCACAAGCGGACATGACAGTTTAAAACAGGTAATGGTTTCTCCCTTTGAACGTTCTGATTTTTGTTTTTGTTCTTATATTTTTGGCCTTGAGCTTGACTCTGCACTTTACTGAGAAATTGAAATATAATTATGTGTAATTCGTTAATGAAATCATTGTTCTAGTTAGTAATGACTTTGAAATGGAAAAAGCCTGTCTTCCTGTAAATAATGAAGAATTCAAGGCAAGGAAGCAACCTCTTTTCTATTCTGCACCAGAGCAGTGAATAAGACCTCTTTCCTGATCCTGAACTGGCAGAAATTTTGTGCAGAGATAGAAAAAGTTAGAGGGTAGGGATCATTCAGTGTTACCATAGCCATGTCTTTCTGAAAAAGGCAAAAACCTTCCATAAAATGGCACCTGGTTTAGCTGTGATTTAGTTCTACAAATGGCTCATCTAGTGTAAGGTTTGGGGCATAACCAGTCTTTTCAATATTAACTTTTACCTTTTGAAATATGCTGATTGCCTAGAGATGATGTAGAAAAATAGAACAGTTTGATCACAACCTCTACCCCTTCCATGCCCTCACAAACCCTATGAAACAATCACCACCTTCTCCCAGATGTCCAGGTAGTGTAAGACACAATCTGTTGAAAGAGAGAAGGTGTCTTTTCTCATTAATGTCACAGGAGCAGGGTACTGATTTGTTCTACTTTAAGTTTTTTTCTATGCTATATGGCCAGCTCTATGTTCAATTGATATTTGTTTTAATTTCTATTGATAAAGACTTCTAAATAACAAGAAAAGACTAGTAATAAAGAGAATTGGTTTACTTATGCTTTCTCCTCTTTGTCTGTGATCTTTGTGTTCTAATTCTGTTCTCAGCTTTACTTGTGAATCCTAGTTTAGGGACACTATATCCCTTTACCTTATTTGCGTATAAATTGCACTCTAACAAGCGGCAAGGTTTTTACACTCTGCATTTTTAAAATAATGTTTATTTTAAAAATTTAATGCCAGTATGCTTTTCCCCCTACAAGATTTGGATCAATACAGTAAGGATCTGGTCTCTGATGGACTCCAATACATTTCAACAGGTGTTCTTTCAACAGGAGGAGAACAAGAAATAAACTCAGAACTTCGTTTATGTGTAAATGTCAGAGAAGCAATACTTTTATGCAATCTCAGTTTAAATTTAGCTCAGTGTGATTTAGGGCCATTGGGATTTAGGGTTGATGCTGGCAAGATGACCGCTGATCCTGCTCCCATGCTGATTGTGAGGGCTCAGCACAGCCCTGAGGAATACAGCCATCAGTATCCCCCAAGGAAATTCTGGGGGCTTGGTGTGCTTTCTGGTTTGGACTTGTACATTGCCAGCTCAGTGCTTATAATGCTGGAAGAAAAGGCTTGTCCCTAATGGGTCAAAACAAGATTGAGTTTGCTTAGTGTCCTATTGGCTACAGTGTCTGTAAGTAGATATGCAAGAAAGAGTGAAAGCACAGCAAGCAAGTACCTATGTCCCACCTTCAGCTACATTCATGTCTGTGGCTCTCATGAGCTGGATGTGATTTCAACCTCTTTGCTAACTCATAGCAGGAATATTTTCCATAAATGTGAGCCTTTGTAAGCTTCTAGCATCTACCACCTATTGTCTCAGCATGCAGTATATTTTTATGCATGTTGTGCCCAGCCACAACCTCCTTGGTTCTAATCTGTGTCACTACCTGTTTTTACTAATTTTTTTAGTAGATGCTAAGATCATAATACCCATGGTTTTATCCCAGCTCCTATTTTTATATGCAATATAAACAGCTCCCACCTTCTGGTCCATACCAGAGTGATTAAAGCATGTGGCTACCTACACAGCAGATGTAATTTTCTACTTCACTTGACTACTCAGGTGAAGTGGGTTTAATGCTGGAGGGTTTGTTGTTCGTTTTGTCTACTTACTGTACATCTGATCCTGCAGTTGCTTGAATTCCATATGTATCTTTCCAATGTCTTTCAGAGTGAACAATATTGAAAAGAAATGGATCATCTCCCTGTTCTTTGAGTGTTCTTTGTGCCCTGGATGCTGGGTATCTAATGAGCCTTTGGTGCTTCCAATGAAGAAGGATTTCATTTAAGTTTTGGTTCCATTCTGCTTGGCTGAGCTTTGACCAGTCTTGGTGTGGTTTTGCATTTGATGTATCATTTAATTTTCCTCATTTCAATGCATTTTCAGCTTTTTAAGCCTGTCATCTTGCTTCTAAAAACCCCACACTGTGCTGATCAGCTACTTGGGTTTCCTGCTTGTTCTCCAGCTCCTCACCATGCCAGTCTTCACTGGCCCAGCAACTCCAGCAAGCTGCCCTTCAGCAGTCTTCACCACTGTCTCTTAGTATTCAAATCTTTAAAATGTTATTTTTAGCTGTCTTTTAGTAAGTTTCCTAATTTTTATGTAATCTGCCTCCCTGAAATAGAGTGCCACCAAAGGATTGGTTTTCCTTTTAATTTTTTATTGTTACTCTTGCAGGAGATATCGCTAGCTATTTGTGGTCAATTCTGCAATGATTGTTTCTAGTTCTGTGATTCTGATTGACCTGTCCTGACTCAGGACCAGTTAGGGTCTTTGCTCCCGGTCATGAGCTCCCAGGGAGCTGCCTCATGCCATTACTGTAGCATCTGAGCAAATGATCTTTGCCCAGTTTGTGAACAGTAACTGAAGACTGTTGGCTATTTGTGTATTACACTTTCTGATCTCCCCTGGCATCCTGTGGTTAGTGTGGTCTTCCTGTTCAGCTAAAGGGTAATACAGCAATCCTTTGTTGATGCTTTAAGCAAGACATTGCAAGTGTCATGGGTTCTGTGGTGCTTGGTGAGATGCTTCCACCCTTACATCTCCTTAGCATACAATACTGTAGTACAGGTCACTCATTTTCCTGTCTTCCCTGGTTTTGGGTGTTTGGAGGGTTTTTTTTCCCTTTCATAATTTTTTTTTTTTTTATTACTGATAATAAAATGCCTTACTTACTCTCTTCCTTCCCCCAAATTCCTCATACACTTTGTCAGTGCCTTCACTTTAGTACTAGACATTGCAGTTCCTCAGATGCATATTTAAGATATGAGAATCTTTATTAAATTGGACATTTTGTTAAGCAGCTCAAAGTAAGTTAATTTGTTATGAATTGTTTTCATTGTGCATTGAAAATATTTGTGCTGCTTCTGCATAGACTCAGAAGCTGAGTCTGTGTCCTCTACAACTCCAAACAGCTCATAGTTATTGCTCTTTTAATTTGACACTTGGGCTCATTTTTTATACTCTGAGTTTGCACTCAGGCATTCAAAAGAGTGCAAAGATTTTTTTTTTTTTACTTCTCTAAATTTTCAGAATACTGTGTTTGATTTTAATTGATCTATGGTGTTATTGTTAGGTTGGACGTGATATACACATGTGATTAGGGTCTAAGAAGAAAAACGTTTTTTTGTTCTGCAGCTGTTCTGTTCTCCAGCTTCTATACTCTTAACAAAGTGTGATCTTAAGTCATTAACTACATCATGATAACTTATTATATTCATTGGTACAAAGCAATTTGCATCAATATAATTGGCAAAAGTTTACAGAAATTTAATAAGGCACATGTACACATCTACTTATGCATGTAGTCTAGTTTACAGAAATTTTCATGTATCTTTTCTAATCTTCAAGCCCCTCCATAATGTGGAAATTTAAGTTTTAGAGCCCAGACCCGAGGTCATGGGCTCTAAAATCCATAGACATGTCAAAAATATTGGCATGTTTCCATTAGTGACTAGCTCTCAGCAGCCAGTGCTGCGCTTCTGGCAGGAAAGGCCTCACAAACAGCTGCTTTCTCCAGAGTTTATCCCCTACTCTGCCCTCTAACCCTCAAGAAACATGTTTATATCTAATATCAAAAGATACAAAAGAGGTAGTAATGGTCGTGGTAATTTACCACACGTTTTCATATATTTTATATGTTCACTTTTAATTCCAGTAAAGGATATATATATATATAGAAACCCTCTTATGCTAATCTGGTTTCTTCAGTGCTTTGTATCTTGGTACAAATATATTTTAAAGTACAAAATGTAATGATATTTGCCATGAGTAAAATTCCAAAGACCATATAGGTGGCACTGGTTGTGGAATGATTTGTCAAGTTGATTCCTTTCAACACCTTTCATGTTTTAATGGGATATCTTCAAAATATACTCCAATTTTAAAGCTGAATTGTTGTCTTTCAGTTCTTTATAACTGAATGGGAAGTCATTTTGTATCAGTGAATTTAGGTTATTGTCTGTAGTAATGGAAGTGTCTTTTTTTCAATTTAGCAAAATACCATTAAGAATTAATTTATGACCCAGCTACATTATTGATTTATAGAGGTATGGAGGAGTTTTACAGTCTGGATATTCTTTTCAACAAAGTTCTAAAGATAATTTTTAAAGCACACTATGCTCTTTCATTGCACTGTAACTCATAAATATAAATGCGATTCAGGGAATGTGTTTTCACTGGAGGTGGAGGTAGCAAAATGTAAAATTACCAATAACAATGTGACACTGTGTACTGGATGCAATTTTGCATTTCAGAAGCAGGAAATGGAAAAAAAGGATGATTACTTTAAAGTAGTAGAAGTAAAATCCTACCATCTCTCAGTACAAATGTCAAATCCTGGGAGGTAATTCTGTTTGACTGTAGATTCAAAGTAGGTAACAGAGACCAAAACAAATATATAAGGTCCATATGGTACAGTGATGGACTATGTTGGAAAGGTTTCATTTGTGAAGGGCAAAATGTTTAGTGGTAATGTTACATTTCTTCAAGTTCCTTATTTTGTCTTTCACTTCATCAACATTTAAATGGGAAGTGGGAGTTCCTTCAGGAGTTCCAGCAGGTGTCTCACAGCTGAGGAGGCAATGCCTCCCTCCCTCTGCACTGCTGCTTTTAGAGAAAGAACTCTCAGCCCCTTTATCTTCAAAAGCTTTTTTGTCTCTTCTGTCTGCTTTGTCTGTCTGCGAAATTACCCCACTCTTCTACTGAGAAGGAAATATTCCTTGGAGTGCTTTGTCCATCCTAAAAGATAAATCCATACTTTGTCAATCGCTGTTCTCTTCGTTATCTGCCCTGAGGCTTAGGATTTCATGCATGCAAGGTGTGTGTAAAGTGCTGCATAGTGGCAATAGCAGTGCTTTACCCAGACGTGTGAACAGTTCCATGGATGTCAGGCAATGTCTTTCACTATATTTAACTCAAGAGTAATTTATAATGGCAGGATTTCTGCCTCGTACCTACTGGCTCCCGATGCCCAAAAAACTGGGCTGATTTATGTTCAGTACCTGCCCCATGCTGCTGTTTCAAATCCTTTTTTCTGTGGATTGTGATCTGGATGTTAATTTATCAAAACTGGGATTCACAGGTCACAGTGTTACAGCCAAGATAAGAGAGTGTCATAAAGAAGGGTCCATTCATCTTGTGAGACTGCATGTAAATATTGTGTTCTATAGCTGTAGCTAGGTGACTGTATTATCTCATTAATCATTTTGTGAGGACTTCTGTGTTGTTGTTGTTATCTCTTCTAAAGGATAGGCAGACATTTACCACTTCCGTGATCAATAAATGAATTATTGGGAAATAGTGCCTATAAACTGAGGTAGCAGCATCGCTGTCTGCTGCTTTTGTTGGCCGCCTTCTGCAAGATCTGCAGGTGGAAAGAAAAGGCCAGGGTATAAGAGCTGGCTGAAAAGTAACCTGCTGCATTTGAGAAATCTAATTTCAAAAATAAATTGAGTTTGGACTTTATGTCTTACTGGCTCTAAGCAGTGATTTTCTATCCTTTCTCTTAACCTCTCCAGGTATTGATTTTTTGCAGTACCGTATTTAACATTTGCTGTGCAGAGGCACCCAGCCCTTGCAGCTGTGGGCCCTGCCCGGCGTTCCTGCCCTGCGGGGTGTGCAGGAGCCGGGCTGCGGAAGGGCCAGTGCTGCATGTTGCACCTTTCTGCGGGCTCCAGCTGTGCTGCTCCTGTCTCCTCTTGCACTGGGGGCTTGCTGAGAGCTGGGGCATGCAGGCTGGCTACTCCCATGTTATCCAGATGGAAAGGAGCTGAGCAAAATGCTTCTCTGGCCAGCAGCAAGTTTTACTGGAGCTGGTAACTTACAGAACTTTTTAATCACAGGGTAGCTGCTCCTGCTTCCCTGCATGCAAATAGTCTATCAAAGCAGGTTTATTGGTTTGTGTTTTGTTTTCTTTTTTTCCCATCAGTAGTTTGTTTCCTATTCTTCATTTTATTTCTTATCCGTAGAGGAAGGCCTGCTTAGCAACTTTACCCATACTTTAAATTAACCAAGTGGAAGTTCCTATTTAGCAATTTAATTTTCCTCAGGCGTGATCTTTTCTTACAGTGCTGTATGGATGAGCTTAGCCAGATTGATAGGTGTCTTTCACATCACTTTTCTCTCCTTACAAATTTTAAGGAAAACACAAACTGTCAAAATAACCTTACAGGTCTCAGAAAATGCTGATGAAATTTTTCTCATAAAAACAACAGAGGAAATTAGAGTTCCAAAATAAATGCCACCCAGAGATCCTTAATATCCTCAAATATGAAAAGAACACTTATACAGACAAAGGAAAAATGTTACAATCAAGTTTGAGTAAACTGATATATTATGAATACAGAGAAAAACCTTGGGAAATGTCTGAGATATAACTGACAACATGTAGTAGCTCTTTTTCCTCTAATGCAAGTTTAAAACATTTCTGACAAAGATGGTTTTTTTCTACTGAAAATTTACTGTTCTGGGACAATGATTTTTGGTAATGGTAGTGGATGTTTAGTGTAGCCTTTCAAAATGGACAAGATGTGCTTTATTTGTTGAGCTGAGGAGATGTGCTTTGTGCTGCTGCTTTACTTATTTATTTTTTAAGTATTATGGAAAGCCTGTATTATATGTGGAATATAACAGTGATGAAGTTGTCTAGTTGGCTGCATTCATTATGCTGGGGGACTTTGTTTGTTTGGGGGATTTCTTTTTGTGAGTTGATGGGGGTTTTATATGAGGTTTGGATTTTTTCTTCTTTTTTCCATAGCAGTTTATATAAATCAGATCAGAAGAGTAAGTTGCTGGAGAAGTTGCCCCAGTTGGCTACCCCAGGAGGAGGTTAATTATGTCCACACAAAATAAAACCTGAAGAATAAATGTGTTGTGTTTGTAGGGTACCCATTTGTGGGCACTAAATTATTCCTACTCTGAAATCAGATCGCTGGATTGATAACCAAAGCTAAATGAAAAGGAAAGTATTTCTCTTTTTAGTCATTTCTGGCCACAGAGGTGACTCCAGCTTGTAGAGCTGCTCAGGTCAAGTGGTGCCCTCCAGTTTGTCCCCTCAGTGGCTGTGATGATCAACCATGTGGAGATGAGACTCATTTTGATTTATCTTTCCTGGGTCATTTTATCTTGAACAGTGTGTCTGCAACAGGGATTCTTCTAGTTCCATGCCTGCAGTTGAGGAGGGGGAGGGCAATTTGGTGAGTCAGCCACTTTCTGCCAAGTGTTTTTTACAGGTAGGTTTCAGATTCATCAAATACCCTTTTTTTCCCATGTACTTTTAAAGGCCATATTGTCTGAATTAGGGAAATCACTGGGTACTGGAATGAGAAATGAGCTGAAAAAAAAAATTTATCAGTAATTAGGAAGGTTAATCCACTCACGGCAGAGAGCCTGAGATTTATCCTGATGTACTGCTATTCAGTTAGTGTCGGTATAAGTAAAGCAAGTTGGGAAAAAAATCTCACAAGTCCTAGTTACCATGACATGGATTGGGATCATTGGGCTTTTCCACAGGAATAGATATTTATAAGAATACAAGTTCTATTTTTTATATAAATTATCTAATTTTACTTCTTACTCATTTTTTAGCTATGGAGTATTTGCTGTCTGAGTTGTATCCACATCTTCCTGATCATAACCCCATAAAAACTCATCTGAAAGAGCTAAAAAAAGGAGGGAGAGGATATAAAAGACATCCACCTTCCCTTTGCCTTGTTGAGGAACTATCTCCATTGCAGAGATTAGATTTCAAGCAGAAATGCAGGCATAAGTTTTTTAATAATTATTTTCTACAGTTTGGCGTGCAAAATATAAATATAGAGATGCATTATGACAAGAACATTTCTCATAAGTATGTCAGAAGTGTATGATTCTGTATTTGAAATTAAAGTAGCCTTTGGCAAACTGTCTGCATGGCTGTGATAAGGAAACACATGGAAATCTTAGCTGGGTTTACAGACAGTATGGTCAGCTGTATAAGAAGTCTCTACTGTCCACAGACAGGACCTTACAGTATTTTCTCACTCCCTTCTTGTTTGTTATTTGCTGTGCAGTTAAAATTAAAATGAAACATTTAATTGGAACAAAAAAATAGCAGAGGAAGCCGCCCTAATCAGTTGATTTTATCAGTTTGGCGAGTGTCATTAGCAGGACACCTATGGCACAAAAGCAGGCCAGGAGTGTGGCCGCTGCCAGTCCCTGGCCACTCCCATCCCTGCTGTCCCCTTGGGCTCGCGCCTGGCATCGGCTTGGCAACAGTGCTCAGGGTGCCTGGGGGGCTGCGGGGCGCTGCCAGAGGTGCCACTTGACTCTAAAAATTAAGCTGAGACACTAGTGCTTTTCCTTGTTCTTTACCAGCCTCTTTGTTTTCTGACAAAACCTAGGGAATAGGTTTCCTGAGGTCCTCTGTTTATCCTCAGTGCAGAAATAGATTTTATACTCAGGGTCAGGAACTGTTAGGAGATTTCTGTCCCATTCTTTCCTTGCTTTGTGTCACATTTCATCTGCTTGAGTATGCTTGAGTAAACTTCAGGTTACTGAGCAATAAATAGAAGTTGGAAAATGCTGACAAATTTTAGTTAGAAAATTACTCTAAACTTCAATACTTATTTGAGCAAAATGATATTGTGGCATTGCCAAACCTAACAGATGGAGAGAAGAAAGGAAGGGGAGGAAGAGGAGAAGGCATAACACAAAACCAAAACTCGAACATACAGTCTCGAAATCTTGGCCTGAAAATTTTTAAGTGCAGAAGGGTTTTTACTGCCTAACACATGTTTTATGAAGTAAGTATAGTTTCTCTTTTAAGATTTTCAGAAGATATTTAAGTTTTTTGTTTCTGTTATGATCCTATTATCTTAAATTGCTTTGGACAGCTAGATATTAGCCATGATATGGTATATCTAATTTGGTAATAGTGATCCTTTTACATCTCCCAAAGGATGTAATAGAATGAAGTATGCTAATTGGAAACCAGAATAACATGTCCATAACAATTTCATTTTATTGTGTGTAAACAAGACTCTAAGGGTCAAAACTGGCATAACACAGAATTTTTGTAGTCTAGGTTCCATGGAAATATAGTGAAAAATGGGGCTGTGATCTAAGTGCTCATTCCCACAGGTGCAGCCCCGGTGGAGGACAAGCAGGGGATGTGCTGTGTTTCCTCAGAGGCACAAAAGCATCAGCACCTTGGCAGAGCTCTTTGGGGGTGAGGCATTTTGCAAAGCCACCAGGAAGGAAAGGGAGGATGCCCAGGGTGGCTCCCTGGTTACCACCCCTTGTTGTGGATTTTATTTCTAGAGGGGTGGGTGGGCCCAGGAGTCTTTGATCCCAGAGAGGCCCAGGAGCGCTGAGTGGTTTACCCCTATCCAGCAGTTCAGGGCCACATGGCTGCTTGCTCATTCCTCCCCTCTGGGATGAGGGAGAGAACTGGAAGAGTAACAGTGAAAAAACTCAGGGCTGAGATACAGACAGTTTAATAGGTAAAGCAACAGCTGTACATACAATGAACACAGAACAAGGAATTCATCCCCTACTGCCCATGGACTGGCAGATATCCAAATGTCCCCACTTCCTTCTTCCCCTGGCTCTGTGTGCTGAGCTGGGATATCCCTTGGATCACTTGGGCTCAGCTGTCCTGGCTCTGTCCCCTCCCAGCCCCTCACTGCTGGGGCTGGGTGAGGGCCAGAGGAGGCCTTGGCTCTGTGTGAGCTCTGCTCAGCAATGTCCAAAGCATCCCTGTGCT
>WBNP01000655.1:26347-74693 GCA_013401095.1 Passerina amoena | reverse complement strand
TCCCTGTGCTGCCAATGCCCAAACCATCCCTGTGCTACCAACACCCAAACCATCCCTGTGCTGCCAATGCCCAAACCATCCCTGTGCTACCAATGCCCAAACCATCCCTCTGCTGCCAATGTCCAAACCATCCCTGTGCTGCCAATGCCCAAACCATCCCTGTGCTGCCAGTGCCCAAACCATCCCTGTGCTGCCAATGCCCAAACCTTCCCTGTGCTACCAATGCCCAAACCATCCCTGTGCTGCCAATGCCCAAACCATCCCTGTGCTGCCAATGCCCAAACCATCCCTGTGCTACCAACACTGATTCCAGCACAAATCCACAGCACAGCCCAGACTACTTACTGTGGCGAAAACTAACCTTACCCCAAGCCAAATGAGCACCAGTATGTATGTATATAATGCTTTTTCTGTGATGGTCTCAGCTGGGAAGAGATCTAAAAGGAACATCAATAAAATCTGTATAGACACAGTGATCAGCAGGCCAGAAGGTGGGGGATAAAGGAACTGGAAGATAATACCTGTACTTGGAGACAAACCACAGCAGAAAAATAAGATATTCTCAAGGCCAGCAGATTAGCACCCACAGGAAAATAGCGTGCTTGCTGGGTAGTGTGCAGGGATAGAGGGCTCGCCAGGGACTAGCTCGATAAAGGGGTAACATAACCCAGCAGTCACATCTGGAACCCATGCCAGGGATGTGAGTAATGGTGATCCCAGTCCCTTCAAAGAGAACTCTAGTACAAAAATCTCTCTAGCACAGGCTGGATTATTCCTCACAGCCACTCCTCCATCCTCCTGAACTAGCTGAAGTCTCGAGTAAAATAACTACATGCAAAAGGATGCACAAATTCCATACGGAGACAAAACAAAGGACAGACCTTCAGGTGAAGTGGACTGCATGGAAAACACATGGAGCATTGAAGGGGAGGCTGCCACATCTCCACAGGTGTCAGGAGGCAGGAGGATATGCTAGAAAATGACAGTGCTGGCAAAACCATTGTGAGGGGCACGTCAGCCCTCTGAGCAAAAAGAATAACAAGAACACAGTCCTCAGTGGGATCAAGTTAGTGACTATATACACTTAAGGTGAGCCTGGAATGCCTTCTCTCATCCTTGTCAGAAGTCCATAAATTTTAATGGGACAGTATTGTTGCTCTCAATTAAATTTGTTACTTGTGCTCTGCACAGTCTGCAATGATATCACCTTGATGGGAAAAAATAGACTAAAGCTGGTGTAAAGAGAGACAAGCCTGCAATTTTTTATCACTTAGGGAGCCTCAAAGGAGACCGAAAAAAAGCAGGAAAACAGAAAGGTGGAATTTTCAGAGTTTACACCAAGATGAAGAAATTCAAATTAATGATTCTGCTCATTTACCCTACAGATACCAAAAAATACAGGAAATAGAGGAGTAAGGAATTGTTCTAGCAGCATAACTTGACCATTTGTGGAAACCTTAGGCTTTGGGATGTTAGTACTATCAGTTTCTCTAAATAGATGTGAAACCTGAAGTTGAAGCCATGGAGGGGAGAATTCAAGCCTAGTCTTCCAGTGACTTTGCGTAGACTGAACTGACCCCTGAAAGCTAATAATTGCAGTAGGAAAAAGTGTAGTCATTTTCTGTGGTGGATGTGTGCTGGCAGCACTGGATGGTGGGAACGGAACAAGTTTAGCCACAGGATCGGAGTTAACGGGCCAGGCAGACACTCAGGTTCAGGAGATGTTGTGGTTTGATGAAAGCCTGGTTTTCAGGTGTGGGAGGGGAGGATGGTTTCCTGTGGGGACCTGCTGGAACCAAGTTCTGAAGGGCCACTCAGCTAGCTCAGATTGACACCCGGTAAGACCACTTAAAATAGCTCAGCACACCCCTATGGAAAAGCACATTTAAAAACAAAGGAAGCCCATGAAATCACCCTGTTGCCTCTGGCTTTTGGAGAGAGAAGTTCCCCCTCCCCTCCCAGCATGGCGGCCGGGCAGGGGAGGGGAGGCCGCAGGGCCGAGGCCGGGCCAGGCCGTGCCATGGCTGCCAACATCTTGCTGTTCCTAAACCCTGCCCCGTTATAGGGGGCCATTGAATAGTATGTATTGTATAGCTGGCCTTTTGAACCGTAAGGAAATATAGGTACTGGATAAGTGGCCCATGAGTCTCGATAAAAGATCTATGTGTTGTATAAGTGGCCTTGCCCCGATCCTGGTTGTTCTTGATGAGCTGCAGCTGTGATGTCCTTAATTGGGTGGAAGCTGTGGCTGGTAAAGATAACTGGGATAAAAGGGGGTGGGGCAGTCAGGGAGAGCTGCAAAGGAGCCCTGACTGAGAAGCAAGAACAACACTGCTGGGAAGAGCTGCTTACAAGAAAACCACAAAGAAGGTATGGGACTCTAGAAATATGAGAACAACATTATGATAACTACACCCTGTTGCCAGTCCAGGCCAAGCTGGGATCCACCAGGCCCAGGAGCACTCTTGGGCTGGGCCAGCTCAGCCAATATCCTACCACTGTTGAGATTTATCTGCAACTACCAGGCAGGGGGAGGCAAAACCATCAGCCCCCAGTGTGATGCTGCCGAGTTCTGGCTTGGCTGCTGAGATCTTAGCTGCTCCCCCTCCAGCACAGCCACTGAAGAAATCCTCTACCACAAACAGCTCTGGCCACAGCCTGGCCAGGATCACCATCTATGGGCGAGTCTCGAGTGAGATCAGAACTCTTTCAGTGCCCAAATCAAGCTTGTAAACCTTCAATCTTCCCTTGAATGAGAGAAAATTACAAAGTAAGAACAAGTAGAGGAACAACATGAAAACACTTGAAAAAACAATCAGTGAAAAAAAGAGTCAAATCTCAGATGGGAAAGAGGAAAAGATGCCTTAATCTTAGGGCTGAAATCCTCCTATAAACTTATAGAAAAGATGTAATTGATACATCAGACTCTTTTCCCCTATAACTCATTGAAAAAGTATGGGGATATAAAGTGTTCAAATTGTAAATATCAGCAAAGGCTTCCATGCTAAAGTAAACAGATGTTGCTTTAGATGTAAACAGATGTATAATCCCATGAGAAGTTTGAACAGAAAGAGACGGAAGAGTGATGAGGACTCTCTGCCCCAGGGAAAGAAGAAGATCTCTGTTCTCAAAGATAAATATGATCTCAGAAATAGATAAAGAGAACTTTTGCTCTTATACAGTTTATCTTTAAAATAGTACTCCATAAGTTAACGTGGCCCATAACCACAGCTGTGGGGAAAGCTGTAAAAATGGGAAGAACTTCATGATTGCAGATTTTCCAGGCAGCTGCTATTTGTGAAAATTAAAAGCCATGAGAGAACTGTTTTCTTATGGAAAAGTCTCCATAAATTGACAAGAGGGACTCCTCTCCCTAAGTGAAAACAAACCATTCTAGAAGTGATAAACTGACTGAATTGTTTCTGTACATTCTACGTGGGAAAGAAAAGGTTGTAGGAGGGAGAAGTGTTCTAAAGGTTTTATTCTGATTCCTATTGTTCTTTCTTTTAGTTGCTGTTAATAAAGCTTTCTTTATACCCTTTTAAAGTTTTGAGCCTGCTTAACCTTTCTCTTAATCCTATCTCACTGCAGAAAATATGTAAGTATATTATGAGTGCACTAGCATTTAGCCAGGACTAGACCCACCACGTTAATTAGTGCATGAGCCAGGAAATCTCAAATTGGTGATCCAAAACCACTACACAAGCAATTATAAGGAAAAGGTTTCCAAGGTTTAATATAAATAAATAAATACATAAATCAGCCCTTGAGTGTAATGGCAAGCTAAATACCACTCAGTACTTAGAAGTCACAGTCAGTGCTTCTAAATGCCACTTCAAGACTGAGTCAAGAGCAGGAAGATGAAGAAAGGTGTCAAAAAATTCCCTCAATAACCAGTTCAAAAGACTTTTGTTTGCAGGACATGTATTCATTTTGCACAGTAGATAAGCTGATTTGATTTGCATCACAGTGTGGTGTTAATATGGCATAAGACAAATATGAATTCTTAATTAATACAGCATAAGACAAATATGAGAAAAGGGAGACAAGCTCACAGCACTTAAATGCTAGAGGGATCTTTCAGGTGATGTCTTCTTTTTAAAACTTAAATAAAAGAAAAATCTTAGATTGGTCTTGACTCCTTCATATCACCCTCACCCACTGCTGCTGTTTGTGGTCTAGGAACTGATTCCGCTCAGGTGGGCCCTGTGCAGGTGTGGAGGAACAGCACTGCTTTGATTTCAGTCTCTTTCCATACCCTAGGAGAGGGCAAAGAATGCCTTCAGGTACATTGGCAGCTTCTCCAAAACTCAGTGCTTAGGGCAGAGTGATGTGATACCTAATTTCCTCTTACTAGGCAGTAAGAGTCGGTGAAGGCAGAAGAAATATCTGTTTTTGAAGCAAACATCATACATAAACCAGTGAAACCTGGAGAATTTAGTTGGGATGAATATGTTAATACAAGTGCACAGAGCTGTGGTTTGTTGTTTTGTTGCTGGACCACTGCCAGAAAGTTTCTTAATTCTTTTGGGGCAGAGGAAGTAAAAAGACCTGCTCCTCCTTGGTGAAATGGATGCTGTGTTTTGGAACACAGGTTTGTAGACTTAGGAAGTTCCAAAATAAGTCCTTCAGCCTAGGAAAAGCAGCATTTCAGACCCACTTGGCTTTGGGCATCTTGCTACAAGTTCCCTGTGAAAGGAAAGAGTGCTGTGTTGCATCCTCTGGGAAGTTTTCACCTCTCTGCTGAGACTTGGTTTTACTTGCCACTAACTGGCTTTCATCATGGAGAGGTAATTGCAGGTAATTTCTATGAAATTCTGCATAGCTGAATAATAATGAATCTGTCTACTCTATCAAAAGGACAGCAATGGACATTTTATGTTGCTGTATATTGTAGAAAACAGTAGACAAATCTGGAACTGCAGTAAACTGACTGACAGAACTGGTTTATATCAGTAGCTGGATCTGATTGAAAACTGGATTTTTCTTTGACTTCTCCCTTTCAATGAACATTATATGTTTTTTTTTATCAGAAATGTGCTAGCATACCATAAAGTTGAATGAAGTAATGACTGGAACAGTTATGACAAATGTAGTTTGCCTGATAATATAATAATTCTCATGATGAAGAGACACAGAAGGCATCATTGGCTTAAAAAACTGGCATTATGAGACTGTAAATCGTTCACTTGCAGTCGGTGTAGCCCAACAGAAAATATATTTGAGAAACCAGGCCTATCTTTTTGGCTCTGCCCATTACTTGCTGATTATCTGTCTCATTTCTGCTTCCTTATCTGAAATAAGCCCCCAGCCTCAGCCTGCTGCAGAGTAGCTGGATGCTTATATTGCAGAGTAATTTGGGCACTTATTAGAGATCAAATGGCCTCATCTTCATGGGGTGGAGGTTTGGTGAGTCTGGAGAGGGAAAAGAAACAGCCCCTGCTGTGTTCCAGTTTAGGGGTATTGCCAGCTCTTGGTGCTGACACTGCCTTGAGCTGGCCAGCTAGCAATGTTCCTAGGAGCAATGTGTCTCTTCATCTCCATCTTTCAAAAGTGGCAGGCAAAGTAAGGAATGCACAAACTGTGAGCTATTCATAGCCTAACTACACCAGTTAATAGGACTGTTGATAAAGTATTTGATATTCTCAGATGTTTCAGCCAACGTCAGGGTGCTGCAATTAAGGGTCAGATCAGACCAGACTTTAGAGGTTGTGCTAGTAGCTCATGCATGTGTAACTGAGCTGGAATCTCCTGCATCTTTTCTCAGTTGACATTTCTTTCAATTTTGAATAAATTTACTCTTTCTTTTCATCTCAGCTTGTGTGCAAGCCTGTGCTTGAAATAAGTGTTAGCCAATGATTTTGGGTTCTGCACCAGTTGCCTGCAGCAAAGATTGCCTGATGACTGTCACCTGGTGTTAGTAGCACACCATGAGCAAAGAGGTACATTTTGTAGGACTGCTTTACAAAAGCTAGAGAAATGACAGGAACCCCCAAGAAATCTAACTGAGAAAAGGAGAATGAAAATAAAAAGTAAAACTCATGAGGCAACCTTTATCTACTGACTGTATTGATAGGATTGTATCAGAAATTACAGCAGTTCTGTTCTCTCCATTACATTTATGTCTGTGTCACCATTTAGGCAGTTGACCCATATTTTCTGGACTTCCTAGAAAAATTCACACTGAGGTGGGACTTACTGCACATATTCTAAACTGTGGTGTACTAGGACTCTTATTAAAACTGAAAAAACATTTCTATTAATGTTTTCTAAATTTTTGAGAGAAGAATGAAGATTTTATGAGTTGTGTGTTGTCGTGCTTGCAGTCAGCTAAAAGCAGCTGAGTTACCCATTGCAGACTCACCTTTGCTCACTAGTTCAGCACCACTACTTACTTACATGCCTGCTGTGAGCTGTGCATCAGAACATTTTTGTAGCAGCGTGCCTTACTGCAGTCTCTGTGAAAAGAAATTATGAAAACCACAGTGTATTTTTGGGGAGAAAATCTTATTGATCTCACCATCTTCTGTAAGTGGAATGATGTTAATTTTCTACTGTCTGTAAGAATCTCATTTATGCCCTGTGTTACATGTAGGCAGGCAGCTGCAGTAAAAGCCTGATGCAGAGCTCCTGGGGGTGTTCAGCAGCTGTGTTGGCTGTCATGATCTCGGTGCTGGGCCCAGGACTTGGTCAATTACTGCAAGTGGGGCATTTTGGGAAAGACAGTTTAAGTGTGCCAGGGAAGAGGTTTAAGTGTGCAGGGATTTGTCATCCTGGCCCCAGGGTAAGCTGATGTGGGAATCCACAAAATCAGAGGGTTTTGGGAAAGCTGCAGAAGGCAGGCCTCAGAGACAGCAGAACTGTGATTAGAGCTAAGCAGTAGCCATGAGATTGGTCAGCAGAAAAATGATTTTAAAAGTAGAAAAGCAGGGGCAAATAGAACAATGGTCTGTGTATTAACACTTGTCTAGAATAACTCCCTAAGCTACAGAAAAGTTTATCTAGCAAGATATTAGGAAGTTTGAAGCTTAATAATGGAGTTCTGTGCATTGTGTTTTAAGGCTTACAAGTAGGTATTGTATTCAAAATAAGCAAGCATTGTTTTAACCAAAGGTACATGTGCTTATAGTGGTTGGATAGAACTGCTGTCAATGTGCTTTTGCTTTGTGTGATTGGGCAAAAAACTTATAAAGTAAGTTGTAACATTAAGTTCTTGGTCTGCTGCCTGGGATGTGAGCTGGTGGCATCTTGAGACTGATGCTGGAAAATACAACAGCTCAAGGCACATTCCACAGCAGTCTGGTCCCACTTGTGATTTGTACATACACCCCCAGCCAGCGGTAAGCTGATAGAAACTATGGCAAAGTAAAATTATTAAGAAAGAAAGTATTTGTTAAACCAGCCTTCATGTCAATAGTTTGTAAAGATTTGTCTCTAGTGCTCAAAGCATAAGGAGAATGGAGGGGAAAAAATTAACAATTCAGCATACATTTACAGAGAAGTACTTTGGAAGATTCTGGATTGCAACAAGTAAGAATAGCAAAATTAAAAGCAGCAGATTAATATGTTGGGTCAAGCATGTACTGATGGCTGTGGATGGAAGTGATAACCATGCTTTATTTTGTCATTCAAACCATTGGCGGCAAAATCCAGAGCTGTGCAACACTTGGCATTTCTATTTTGTAGAAAAATAATATATTTCAGCATTTTTCCTTCCTAAATCGTATCAATTAGTTAAAATATTTCAAAACGTGATTTGGGAAAAATGAAAGTGTTGACTTCTTTGGCTTCACTTATGGCTAAATTTGAGCTCCTTCAGCTAAGCTGCCAGCGGTGCTAGCGGCAGTGTGGGTGAACTCTGTCCCTGCTTTTTGACTGATCCCATCTCATGAAACAGAGTGATGGCTAGGCAAGGGAAGAAGTACTGTGGGAAGTTTTCGGTCAGCTCTAGGAGTTGATCCCATGTATGTGATAGGAGGATGTGGCAGTTCCATTCTACAGCTTGTAAAAAGCAGCAGTTCACAGCTGAATTCAAAGCAGAATTTCTTCCTGGTATCACACCCAGCAATTTTATTTGATCCAAACTACTTGAAACAAGATAATTTGGTCTCCCATAAATACACATTATTAAAACCAGTATTTCCCTAAAGCTATATTTTTCACGTAAAAATGGATTTTGATGCCTTTTGGGGACTACCTAAAAACAGAGGCCAGACAAAATTAAGGGACTAAAAAGCGGTTATATTTATTGAAAGGTCTTCAGGTACATTTAGGGCAGACAAAGACCCCTCAGGGGCTATACTCAAAAATGGACAATGGATCACGACTTTTCACACTTTTATAAGTTTGGTCCATTTGCATTTTGGAGGTTAATCTTCCAATTACAGCTTCAGGTAATGAAGTAATTTACCCCGTTTGCTCTCCCCAACTCACTTTTGTTTACACTTCTTGGGGCCTGAGACAGTGAGGTTGATTTCCAGGCATAGAGAGGAATTGTTTTTTTCTGAACAAAGTGGGAAAGCAGTAGCTAGCTACTAGCACTGTATGTGGAATTTAGAACTATACACTAAAGAATTACAGGATTACAAACAGAAGAAAAATATAAAAGATAAAATCTGAAGGTATCAATTTGGTAGTTGCAAAACCATGAAATAATCATGTCTTGGTTGAGGCTTGCTATTCTGCTTCCTTCTGCTCCTGTGTGTTAATTCTCCAAATGTTATAGTCTTACCGTCAAATGTGTAAAGATAATTTAATTAGCAGCAAAGGCTTCTCCTATCTAGGAAAATCCCATGCAATTTTATTAAGGTGGAAAATGGAGAAGGATAAAGATCAAGACTATAATTTTTAATTCAGTATCACACTCTCCAGTGTCTCATTATACTCCTTGTAAATGATTCATAGCCAATAATTGTCTGTGAAGAACAAATGACTCCCCTGTTCCCAAATCTCCCACACTTCTCCTTGAGATACCTTTGTTTTGGATTAAGACTTTCCCCTACTAAGTCTGCACAAATGTCTCTTTCTCCTTGGCTGTTACAAGGCAGAAGAGATGAAGCAGCGGAGAATGTTACCTCTGCTCCTTGCTCACGGCTGGGGGAAACCCTCAGGCAGGGCTTTCACTCAACAAAGTCCTTGAGAAGCCACCAAGATCAACAAAGGAGCAGATGCTAAAGCGCTGTGACCATCAGGGCTGGTCTTCTGTTTTAACACTTGTGAAAATCAGATGGAGAGGTGAGCTCTTAAACTCAGCCAGAAAAGATATGCTGTGCTTGGCACTTCTCTCCCATGCAAGGTCATGGAGGAAAACAGCCCACTGTACACTTGACACCTTGAAAAAGGCTTTTTGTGGAGCATGAAGGATCTTCTTTTTTTTTCTGGTCCTCTCCTGGCCCATGTATGCATAAAATAAATCCTGCTCCTTTATCCTTCAGACATTGTGAGGTAAATTTACTGTATCCTGGCTCAGCAAGAGTTGATGAAGATTTGTAGTGCAAGAACAGATAGGAGCCCTTCCCTAAATCCAACTAGAAGACCTAATGAACAACCTTTTAGTCTGTGCCAGGGCTGTTTGTGTCCTGCTTGTTACAAATCACTGTGGACACGAGCTGCTGCTGCCTGTTGCTCACCTGACACAGCTTTTCTCACAGGTGGATGCTTAAAGGAGGGTCATGTGAGTATGTCTCCTGTTGCTTCAGCAAGACACTGTAGGGAACCTGGTGGCATGAGGAGCCGTCTGCTCTTAAAATTACTTTGGAAAGTGTCAGCATGGGAGCTGTAGCCACTCTGCAGTGCTACTCTGCTGCCTTACTCTGCTACCTCAGTCAGTGCTTTTTTGGTCCCCTCACATGCTCCAACCCTCTGAGATGGGTTCACTTCATGATGAATTGCACATCATAAATGTAATGAGTTAATGTCTCAGTTTGTTCATCAAGTTGCTAAAATAACTATAAAAGGGGAAAGGCCAATAATAGAAAAATCGCAAAGATAGATGTAACCAGCTAATATGTTGCAAGATGAATATAAAAGGCTAATATATTGCAAAACAAATGTCATAAGGCTTAAACCACAAAATGACTAAAGCTAATATGCAAAAAAGCTAAATAAGCAATATGTAACTATATAGCTATATAAGGTAAAGGCTATTCTGAGATCTCGAGGAAGAAGACGGGAGCCTTCATCCAGACGACCACCAGAAGGCAGAATAAGACCCCCTAGCAACTGTTGGCGCAGACGCAGAGAACACCGGAAGGACACCCAACAACAGCAGATAAAAAGGGGGACTGAGCTGCCGGGTGGTGTGGGCCGTTGGTGGAGCGGTGACTCCCCGGCTACACCCAGTGCTCCCGGGTGGGTGCAAGCCTTTTGTTGGCTTCACCCAGTGCTGTAATTTGCCTATTATCGCTTGATCTGTCAATTAATAAATTACATTTCATTTGGACTCACTTGTCGGTGATTGGTTCCTCACCACAACTTATAACAATAAATATTTCTCTCAGTTTGTCATCTCACTGAAAACTTTATTTCATGCTCACTTTTCCACATGGATATCAGTTCCTACTCATCCTAACACATCCTGACACTAGTTTCATCCAACTTTTAGTCTCTCCTCCTGAGAAATTGTCTCCTTGCTTGTTCAGGATCCTGATTTTTACCCTCATATATAGTTATATCAGATAGACAGATAGATAGATAGATGTACACACATACATACATATATGCATTATAGGTAAAAGTTAAGTTAAATTAGGGTATAGTTCAATTATATTGTATTAATTATGTTATATCGTATTATGTTAAGGGGGGGGGCTTATTAGAATGTGCTAGGAGAAGGGTCCAGGGTTTGGTGGAAGGGCGGTCTGGCGGGGCAAGGCGAGGTCGAAGAGGGATTGGATGGAACACCTGACCAATCATTCAAAGCCCTGCAGAAACGATTGGTCCAGAAAGAATGGCGTAAAAGACCAATGAGAAGCCTGGAAATGGACCAATCATCATGCGGATCCAAAATGGACCAATCCTGGACTCGAAGGGGGCTATAAATGGGGGGAGGTTGGTTGGGCAGGGTTCTACTTTTTGGAAACTTGTTTTTTTTGGGGAAGAAACCAGTGCACTTGGGGTTAGTGCATTGTTTTGTTTTTGGCTTGCTGTGTGGGTGCCTGGGCTTATCCTGGGTACTCCGTTCCTTGTAGCTATTTTAATAAACGAGAACCTCTTTTTCTGGAGAAAGTTTGGCCTCATTCATATTCATAACAATATGTATTTTGTATTGTATTTTCTGTATATTTCTTTGGAGTTACACTGTTCTGTGCTTTGGGTTCGATGGTCTGACACAGTGACCCAGGGCACTGCTGAGCCAGAGTGGACTCATATGACCCTGGGAGAGAAAGAGGTGCTGCATGGGCTCCCATTCCTCTTCCTTTGGAGTGCCATGGCTGTGGTAATGCTATGGATGCCCTGTTCTTCCCACCTGTGAGTGCTGAGATGCACTGTTCAGGTTGGCCTTCAGAGCTCTTACTTACAGTCTCCTTTGTTGCTGTACAAATTTGAGGTTGCAGCTGAAAAGCAGCACAGGAAAAGTGATAAATGTATTTTCTAGGGATGACAGGAACCAAGATGCTGGTAAAAATCTTTAAGAACTCCTGTAGTCTCCTGGAGTAGAAGGCAAATTACTGCCTCAGACAAATGTCTAGACTGCTCAATAACTCTTTGTTGAACAGGTAGGTCTGAGCAGATGGTGCTATCTTAGGTATACAGTGAAGTCTTCCCTTCTTAAAACATTGCTATTCAGTTAAACTATGGGGTCTCCTTCTGTTGCTCAAGACCATGTCTTGTTCTTTTCTTATTGGAAGTTGCAATGAAGTTATGTTTTCCTTGTAGATAGGAAACACACTCAAATTATCTTAAATTAGACTTTTCTTAGTAGAGGGGGGAAAAGGGGGTTGTATAAAGGGTCTGTGTGCAGAGGTAGACAAGAAATTGATTGACTTTATCTCTGCTGCAGCTTGCAAATTAACACTCTGGCATGGGTCCCAATCCCTTAAGATAACACTCCTGTGTATTGGTTACGAGGATTCTCAGGAAAGGTGTATGTGAATTAATAGGATTTCCACTGAAAGTTTTCATCTCCAAGTAAGAGTCCCATTTAAAATTAATCTGCGTTTCCAAATGGATATATGGTTGCTCAGTGTGTGACCTGGAGTCTGTTGTATGCAGTGTATGTCACCCATACAGCGTTAACTCTCTCTCTCAGGACAGTGAATGAACAAATTTCAATTACAACTCCATTTCTTTCCAGAAGGAATCATAAATGTATTTTAAGTCAATCTGCAGTGCTCATGCTTAGCATACTGAACTGCTCCTCAATTGACCAGTTTATTTTACTTGGAGATCCTCAAAGAATTTTATCAGTGGCCATGGGGAAATACACTGCAGTTGAAGTTTCACTTGGAAGCTTTACGTGATAGAATAAGGTTGTAAGGTTGTAGAAGAGAAATTCATGCACTTAAGTGCACCTCCCCTAAACAAGTGTTATCCATGAGTGCACACCTGACTCCATGAAACCAGGAAACTGCTGCGATAAGAAAACTGCTTTGGTGACTCAACAGATTGTTGGACACCAAAACCAGTATCTTCAGGATGATCCATGAATTGTCTTGACTATTTGTAATGCCCTAATTATAGTGAGTCTAGACCTGGATCCCCTATATCCCTGGACAACTTTGCCTGGTGACTGATAGCTCGTCAGTATTGCTCACTTAGCTCTGTTAACGGGCCGCTTAGAATGTGCAGTGAGGAGGTCCCGGAGCAGAATGACCTCAATTAGCAGATGAAAGGTGTAACAGTGCTAAGGCCTTCCTGGCTTTGCAACTGAAATAATCTTAAAAGCAAAAGTTTGCATCCTATAATTACTGGCCAAAATTGTAATTCCATAATTCCATGCAGCTTGCACTTCAAGATGATTTGTGCCAGCTCCCTGTCTCTAAGCGCTCATCCAGGTCACTTCCTGCACTGGCTTTGGTGTTCCAGGAGCTCCTGCAGCATCTCCCTGCAGCTGCACGACTCTCATTTCAAAAGCACATCAGAAAAAGGTGAGAAGGCGTGGCAGTAGCCTGATGCTTTCCACTCACTGAATCACCTTTTGTTCCTGATAAGTGTGTGGTTTCTAGTTTCAAATTTATTGCACGCATTGCAAAATTAGTTCATTTTTAAACAGAAGTGCAATCTTTACTAGACAACAGTAAAAAGCTGCTGCAAATGGACTAATTAGAGATTATTGAGAATGTTGGATATAAGTTTTTCATGTCAATATTTCTGTTTTAATTATAGTAAGATTATAAATTTATCACATTTGTCAGACATGGTGACTTTTAATCATGCCTCATGAAATACCATTTTGGTTTATTAAAAGATGTTTGGAACTAGATAATGTATTAATAGCAACATTCTAACCATTAATTCTTTAAATATATAATTGTAAGTGGACACAACATAAAGAACACGTTGCCACATATCACAGTACAAACTGGCTTGTACTAGGCAAATTAACCAGCCCCTAGTACTAGGAAGATTAACCAGGTTGACTAGCAGGGGCTTCACCCAATCACGTCTTTCTTAAGGCTGCAGGCATATCACTGGTACAAGATTTGGGGGGCATAAAGATCAGAGCAATAGGCTATCCAGACCGGGCCTTTCAAATGCCCTTTGTAAGGAAGAGCTGGAGTATAAACGATATCTGTTGCCACATGAACAGCGGGTGAGTGGTCTGACACCAACTCACGCCCCCACGCACTTCTTAGGACTTCCTTTCTTTAAAAAAGAGGGATTCATTACGATGAGAAGGCTCTGTAAGCCCAGCTCACGTGGTGCAAGAGCCATGAACTTGATGTGTCCAAAGGAACATCATTAGATTTATTGATTTGGCATCGGGCTGGACGATGTATACTTGCAGCAGCTTCCACTGGTGATGACGCAGCCATCGAGGTTATAAAGCCATGGAGAATCATCCTGGATTTGTTAAAACAGATAAATTATGAGAGCAAAAGAGGATGGGCAGAGCAGCCATAGAGGGCCATGAAACCTCTGTGCAGGGCCAGGAAGCCTCCCTGGGCAGGGATGATACGCTGACTGGGCATTCTCCCACCATGCAGAGCCACAGGGCCAGCACACGCCAGAACGCTCATCTCGCAGGACATTCCCCCGCAGGGCAAGGTGGCAGTGAAACTGCATTGCCAAGCTACACTGGGGGGCAGCACAGCCACTTCACTATGCCCCCCTGCACTGGTGCTGGCTGGCCCCGGCCCCTGTGCAAACGCCCCCTACTGAAGTGGAACTGCGGCTGACTGCTGCAGAGCAATCGTGGGGAGCAGCACAGCCCCAGGGAGTGGGGGGAATCCCAGCAAACAGAGACAATCCGAGGGCTGCCTATGCCACAGCTGCCAACAATGCCCAGAGAGAGAGTGGAATAGATTACACAATCCAGCATGTGGAGTCATGGCGACCACCATGGCCCCAGCGATCTGGGCAGCTCTGGCAGTGTCGAGGTGCTCTGTGCCCACTCCAGACTGCTTTGCATATCATATCTCCAGTACAGCTGGGCACCATGCCCCCTGCTCTGGAGGACCAGACCATGTGGTAGCCATTCCAATCCCTCCCTGCACCACCAAGTTAGGTGAGAATCCCACGGCCATGGTGCCACACTGTGTTGTCACTGGGACTGCCCTGCCACCATCCCCGCCAGAGCTGCCTGCACCTGCCATCACCATGGAAAAACCAGGACCACATCCTCCTGGGGCCGGGCAGCCCAGCCCCAATGAAACACCCTCACAAGTTTTGTGGAGCTTAGCCACGCCTCTGTCGGGGGATGTACCAACACCACTAATCCAGCCTACATCAGGGGGCAGAGTCCTACCCCCAATCCAACCTCCATGGAACACAGACATATTTTTGCACTAGATATTAATAAAAGCTTGTTTTTAAAATACAAATGCAGAAAACGTCTCCCAAACAAGTTCATGGCCCTGCCCCCAATCCAACCTCCATGGAACACAGACATGCTTGCACTAGATATTAATAAAAGCTTGTTTTTAAAATATAAATGCAGAAAACCTCTCCCAAACAAGTTCATGGCCCTGATCAAGCCATGAACCTGGCTGGTAAATAAAAATATATTAGTAAACCTAGATGACTCTATGCAAACTTTGCAAAAGCTAAACCCTTTTTTCCTTTGAGATAAACAAGAAAGCCTCATCTGGAAGAAGTTCCTTCAGGTCATCATAGTGAAAAAAACCCTCAGCAACCCCTTAAATAATAGTACCTTATTAATGCTGTTCAAAATCCACGTTTTACTCCTATTTTTAATTATTAATACAAAGAAAAAGGGGAAAATGGTTGGGGTAAAGGCCCACCCTCCTTTAAGTCTTAGGGAATATAATGTTCTCGTGTCTTTCAATCAATGATATAACAATACAATAATCCTATGATGTTCAGCTCCCCAAACCGGAGGTAAATACATTTCAATGGACAATAGGACACATTAGATACCTACTAGATGTGTCTGGCTTACACTATGTCCTGTTCAGAACCACAGACAGCATCTGCCTGATAACTCCTCAACAGACATCACAGAGAACAATGATGACCTACCTCATGGAAATCTAGGACTCTTGAAGTGACAGTTCATATAAGGACTTGATTTATTTATGAATTATTTTTCCTGTTTACAAACTGTTTTTCTGTTTACAGATATTTTTTCTAGTAGTTGAGTTTTTCTTTAACAGTTTTAAAAGTTAAGTAGTTTCTTGGTTTTTAGTGATAAGCTGTAACTTGTAACCTCTAAGTATCAAGCGTGTGACATGTTAGCCACAGTTCTTGCCTTAGGGATCCTAGATGTGAATGCTGCAGCTCCAGTGATACATAGCCTCATGCAAATTAAACCCATGCTGCCCTTCTGTCACCCTGTTTGCAAAGGGTCCTTGCAAATGGATGACAGAGAGCAGGTTGCAATTTTTATGAAGACAGAACGGTGAGATGTTGCCAGGTATCACAGTACAAGCTAGTTTGTACTAGGCAAATTAACCAGCCCCAGGGCTGACTGACAGGGGCTTTGACCAATCATATCTTTCCTAGGGCTGCAGGCATATCGCTGGTCCAGGACTTGAGGGGCATAAAATCAGACCAATAGGCTATCCAGACTGGGTTTTTCAAATGCTCTTTATAAGGAAGACTTGGAGAATAAATGCTCTCTGTAGCCACATGAACGTCAGGTGAGTGGTCTCTTTGTTTCCAACACTCCCCGACGCACTAGCAAACACAGGCATGAAGAGAATCACCTTTAATGTTATGAAGTCAAGCACCTAAAAATCTGGAAAAAGATACAGCTAAACAATTTCTTTAAACTACATTTTCTTTTTTTTAAGGCAGATGGAAAGGAACAGGTAAATAGGAGAGAACTGGGACAGTGCTTAAGGTTGTAGTTTACAGCTTCCAAATAATGCATGGTTTATTTGGTGTATAGAGCACTGACCTGTTACTGGATGAAAGAATAATGTGTGTCAAGTAATTTAATTTTGAAAAAGGATGCTTGCCTTGTTTCTTGCAGAATGTGAAAGGTGAATACTGAGTGGGAAGGTGCAGGACAAGGCAGATGTGCCTTTAGCCAGCTGGATTCTGCACAAGGAAATGGGCTCCTTGCCTGGCCTTCTCTGGTGAGCTCCTCAACAATGGTGAGATCAGTGACTTGACCTAATATTTCTCATAAGCTTTTTGCTAAACCACTTTCACTTTCTGGACATTTGTAACCGTGACACAAACCCAGGCCATGTTTGCTTTAAAAATACTGAGTTTCTAATGAGCATACTCTGGGGAGAGAATGATTGTATGGGCCTCAGATGATTCCCATTCTTGAGACTGCTGTCATGAAGGTACAGTAAATTTGAGGAGCAATTGGAAAAGAAAGCACAAGTGCAGTAGGCATGGAATATATTTTTCCAGTTCTAGGAACAGCTGCAGTACTTAGAATAATGCTGCCTTTCCCCTCATTTTCTTAACAGCTTCTTATTTTCCATATGCTAAAAGCTGTGTCATCTTATCCTTGTGGAATTGATCATGCAGTGATCTTTTCTGCTTCATTGCAAAGTCAGCTAAGTCAAATTAAACAGCCTTTATGTTAAAGAGCCACAAATTAACTCACATGACTTTGCACTGAAGCTGGTGAAGAGCAATTGTGTAAAAGAGTACTTTTTGCAAAAATTATTTTGGATGGTTATCTTCAATTCTACTGTGAAAAGCACACAGAAGAAACTAAGACTTCCAGAGCAGGATTTAAAATGTACAGAATTAGTAAGCAAAACAAACAGAAAATTGACTGAATTCCTCATTAGTTGAATCCAGTTTAATCTCTGTAAAGGATGTCAACGATGAAGTAGACTCAGATGAGACTCAGGATGGCCCAGTTGTGTCCATCAAGACTGTACCATAAATCACCTGCATTAGGAGACTGAACTGGTGTTGTTTGTAATCTCAGTCCTGGTCTTTCATAAAGGGTTTAGGTTGTACCTTTACAATATTTTAAAACAGCTGATAACCTACGTCATGAAGTTGATACTCTTTATGAAAGCAACATTAAAATTTCAGGTGTTCAGTCTTCAAGAAGTATCATCTGTCCCTTAACTCCTTGGTTAACACAGTGTGCTAATGTGTCTGGTGCCAAGGAGGCGTATTATTCTAGGCTTGGGTGTATCCAATTTGTTAAATTGGAAATTTGTTAAAGCTCTTTTCCATGTGGAGCTCTGAGGTGAAAGCCTCTTCTCTTCCAGTGAAAACACTGTGGTCTCTTGACAGGTAAATGTCAAAATCTCTCTTATTCCTTAAGCTGGGAAAGCCAATGGGGTTCACAAACATGCATAAAAGCAGTCAGACAGCAGTCAACTCTCTTGTTAGCAAATTTGTCAAGGGGATCAAAGCTTAAACCAGTACAGGCATTCCCTGCTTCTGAAGAGCACTGGTGTCTAGACTGGGTTTGAACTGTGTACGATGTTTGCAATACTGCTGGAAACCATGTACATAAAGAGAGATTTTAATTCTGGTATTCTCTGTTTAAAACTGCTTTTTCTTACATTGTAAAGAGACCTCTATACAATAATCATTCAAATACATTGAGGAACAGATCAAAACAAATTCCTGTTGCAGTGAAAAATCAACACACACATTTCACATTTTTGTTGGACAGCATTGTCCACAATGAATACAATATTAGTCACTTCTGTGTACAGTTCCTAAACAGGGTTTGACAGGGCAAGTGTTTGTGTTTCAAGCTGATGCTTCAGTGACAAGTTTTTCATCATGTTCTGCTATGCGAAGCTCATTTATTTCCCTTGTCTTCCTCTTTTTTCTTTCTTTCCTTCTTGCTCCTTGCCCCCATGCCATCAATTTATATTTACAATTTAATCTCAGCCGGCCTGTGGGTGTTAATATTTTGTTAATGTTTTTAGCAAGTACAACCCTCCCAAACTCACATGAACTTAAGCCAGGTTCAAGTACAAATAGATATAATGCACAGATTTGAATAATTTTGCAGTAGGTGCATAAAGGCATGGCACAATGTTGGTAATTTATGGGAAGCGCTCAAGAACTGTCTTGGAGCATGGCAGCCCTACCTGCTTTCCTTGGGGGCTGGTGTCTTGGTTCATTTTTACTGGCTCTCACACAGGGAATTAGATGTTCAGTCAGAAAATGCTTTTATTCCCTTGTTAAACAGTAGTAATATACTCAACTATGAAAATCACTTTTGAGCCTGAAACAAGAGAACACTTTTAGCCTTTCAGATGCTGTTGCATTTGAAAAAGATTCATTTTGATACAGCAATAGGCAGCTATATTTTGGAGGGGGTTTTGTAGGCTTTTTAAACAGCATGAAATGAAAAAAAGGATGTATGGTTTCCTGTCTGTTACAGTTTTCGGTCATTTACCTCTTTCATTACCAGGATATTGCATGTGAAGAATGTGGCCATTTTGTATTTTGAATTTGGAAAGGTTTTATGGTAAAGATGTGTTTCCTGCTGTGCTTATTGCTATATGCACAAAGACATGTGAATGTATAGTTGCTCCCATTCCTGTGGCTACAATAAATCAAAGTGGGAGAACTCTCACTGTGCCAGTCAAGTAATAGAAAGAAAGATGGCAAAGTTAAGTTTAAGCAAGTTGGAGAGCCCAAGGCAAAAGGAGTTCCCTCTGATTTTGCAAAAGAGAAGGAGTTTTTGTTGGTCCTCTGGTTGTTCATGATGATTTTGTGCAGTAGCACTGTGCTCATCCTGATCAAATGGCCTTCACACACATATATCCCCTGTCACTGTGAATTTTAAAGACTGACTGATCAAGCAACTCTTCTGAATGCTACATTTCTTAGAAATCTGTTTACATCCTCTTGGTTCAGGTAAGTTCAATGTCCTGGAGAAACTAAAAACCTACTTTATATTTTTCAGACACCGGCTTTTTAAAATGTATTTTATTTCTACCTTAGCTGTTGTTTAGTTAATCTTAAGGACTGTGAAACCTGACAGGGTTTGGTGCTGAAGTAAAGCCCCCAGAGTCAAAGCTCCCCATAGTTAGCAGGCGGTGGGTGCTCCCTGGGCAGAGCTGGGGGAACCTGGCTCTGTGGGTTATGGGTGTCCTGTTGTGTGTTTGCCTGTTGGGTTGAACACAACAGCCCAGGAGCCTGTGTCCTATCAAACTGTAGCATCCCCCAGTAGAGATGCAATGCCTGCTCAGTCTTTCCCTTGAGATCTTTTTCTTCAGTGGCACACCAGGTAATCCAGCCAACATCAAAGCCTCATTCTCGTTAAGGTCTGATGTATATTTCTCATTAATCACCTCTTAGGAATATTACACATGCTACAAAGGCTTCTTTTATGTATGAAATAATTGGGTCAGGGGTTTTAATTTTTTTTTCATTCAAGATAGATAAATGAAATGGAAGCTAGTTAATTGAACTTGAAGCTTTTCTTAGCTGTTCTGTTCAAAGAAGTAACTCCAGCCATTATCAGCATAGCCCAGCAGCTGAGTGTACAGGGTGACCTGTGGGGAGGTAAGGTACCAGTGTGGGTCAAAATCCTGCTGTTCTTAGAGTGCAGACTTGACTCAGCTTTCCTCTACTTCAAAAACAGACCCAGCCTTCAGGCTCCTCTTCTCTTTGTCTGCAGAAGATGTGTGTATAAACAAATATGTGGGTGTTTATACATAATGGAACAGTTCCAGTGGGAAAGGTGGATGAATCAGAACATCTGAATTTTGCAAATCAATATCGGACACATATATATTTGTTGGAGGCAGTTACCCTGCCTGTTAAAACATACCCTGTAGCCTCTGTTACACATACCTTCTCCTCTGAAGTTGCAAGATGGTGTGTCCTACCCCTGCCCACTCTGATTAGGACTCAGAAAGACCTGCCTTCCATACTTTATGGCTGCTGTGTCTAGAGAAAAGGAAGTTTTCTCATTTGTATCCAGAGGATAATTTTTCTAAACTTTTGTCGTGATGCAAAATTTTTAATACATTAAAAAAAATTCCAAAATATTGACTAATTATGTTTTGGTAAGTGTCATGAGGAAATTCAGTATACGTGAAGAACCAAGCATAGCTAATGGTTCTCATGCTCTAATGTTCTCTGTGTGTTATTCAAATACCAATTTCCAGGAGAAGAGTAGTTTGGGTTATATGTGCCACTCTAACTTCAGTTCATGTCTGGTCAGTACTAGGAAGGCTTCAGGGCAGTGTATTTAATGAAGATCAGTGAAATGTGAAATCAGAAAATGAGCTACTTCAGCTCCTCAGCTGGGGTGGTGGGGAGTGATTTATTTTTTTCAGTTCTCTCCTTGTTTTCCCGGTGGCTCTGAAGTGACCAAGGCAGATACTTGTGCTGACCGCAAAGACCAGACCAGTGTGGGAAGGAACAATGTGACAGGCCTGGATAAGGATGGGATGGTGAATGGTTTTTGGTCAGAACTGTGACAGTATCTCTAGACAGACCATGGAAAGCTTTGCTTCTGGCACCCAGCAATGAGCTCCCTCAGCAGGCAGTGATGTCTGGGTTGAGGTCAGCCTGGGCCACAGAGGGTGGACTTCCACAATCCATGATTGCCTCCCCTTTTTTCTTGGCTGGATGAAAACAAAAGCCCATCAAGCTTGGATTCTCCTCCTAAACCACTCATAGGCAGCATGTTTTCTACCTTTATTAGTCTCATTTAAATAACAGAAAGATTATTCCTGGCAGTGAGCACAGCTTATAGTAAATAGCTTTTGCTTTAATGCTTTGGTGAACAAGAAACAACGTAATTATTTGCTTATAGAGCAACATGCATACGTGCTGTATTGAATCACTCCTTTTTCGGGTGATGGGTGCAGGTTCATGCCCATAGTTAGTTCTCTGAATACTGATGAAACAGGCAAGTACGTACAAGAAACAAAATTCCTATGTGGTTTTTGGTAATTTGTTGCATAAAGGCATGACTGAAAAAAATTGGCAAAAGGCTTTTAAGAATTACTGCTTTATCCTTTTTATGAAAGGATGGATTAAAGCTTTCAAATTAAAAATCATTAAATATTTATAAAGAAGAGAGGCAACAGGAATCATTTTAATTTCCTTCGTTACTATAGTTAATGATAGCTTTAGGGCAGAATGAGAAAAACATAGAATGTACTAATGGAAATGTATCCATTAGAACTGAACTATTTTTGCTTCCCTTGACATGAATAGATAGCTAACAAAAATACTCTTGCAATACAGCTGCTCACTCTGTAAATAATTCAACTATCAGCTGTCATAATGTACAAACCATTAAATGGCTCTTGGAGGGGTTCTCCTTCCTTGACATCCATCCAGAGGATTTCTAACTCCTTGAACGTGGTTTTCATTTGAATCTTAAGCACCTGCACCAAGCTTATCCCTGTAAGGGTAGCAGGAATGGATTTGGCTCCCTTAGCTGATGCCGATATAGAACAGGACTCTTGGACCTGCATGAACAAAGGAGAGGGTGAAGGGGGTGTGGCTCTGCAGCAGAGGAGCCCCTGTTGCAGGGCAGGGTCAGAGCATGCTTTGCAATGCTTTGGTATTTCTACATTTTACTGCACAGAGACAAGCACAGTTCAGACCCATGAATGGAAGGAGAAGCAGAGCCAAATGACTGGTACCTTTGTCGCAGACATCTTTCATAAGAAATACTTTCTTAGGATTTCTGAGAAGCTGCAGTTCAGCAACCAGATGTAAACAATGGTTATCTGCTGCTATGGAATGCAACAAGTCCACCTGTGATTGGGCCATCTTGTATGTTTATGGTTGATGGCCAATGAAGGATTGAGCTCTCGAGGACAGGAGTCAGAGAGAGCTGCCTTTGTTATTCATTCCTTTCTTGTCTCTAGCTAGTTAGCCGCCTTCCAGGAGAAACCATCTCCCTTCTCCCTCTTCTTTTTAATATAAGGTAATATATACTTATTATAACATAATAAATCAAGCCTTCTGATGAAGTCAACATCTCCGTCTCTCTCTCATCCTGAAAACCCTCATGAACACTGTCACAGTACCTTTGTCTGTAATGGAATCCACTGTGCAAGTGAGAAGTGATGCCGAGGTGGTGGTGCTGATAAACAGTTACAGTGCTGAACCCTCTCCTCACTGACAGCTCTCTCTGTTTGGTAGGCTAAAGGCCTTTACGCATATTTACACTGAAAACTCCTTTATTTCCTCGATGTAGGTCGTGTATTCTGTTTTCTCTGAAGGTGCTTACTTTCAGCCAGCTAATTGCATGATTCAGTCATTAGTGTTTATGACCCTGAGTAGCTGTAATGCTCTCAGGGCCGTGCTCATGACTGTTTGTACATGTATTTCCTAGCCTCTGTCACAATATATCCGGGTTTATGATTGCCAATGCACACAGAAGGCCAATTTGCAAAGCAGAGCAGATGGACACATAATCAGTCTAATGACTTAATGTCACAAATGAAATGCCCTTGCAGTTACCTGTTATTTATTTTTGCCAAGACTGTTTCTGAAACCTTAATACAGACTCCAAAGTCTGCTGCTTCCCTCCTTGCCGCAAATGCTGCAGCTCTACCACCCCAGTCACAGTGCTGCATGTTGGATCCTACTTGTACCTACTCCTGCGCCCTTCTGTATTCCACCCTACTGTTTGGTATTATCAGTATGTCACACAGGTGATCACTTTTTTTCCTTGGAAATTTAAAACCTTTCCTGAACACCTCGATGTCAGGTAGCTTATTTGTGTGTGCCATGTGTTCTTGCATTTTTTTTTAATCTAACACCTATACTCCTTCTCAAACATCCTTGTGCACAAAAATCATTGTCATTTCCTTTTGCCCTTTAAACCTATGACTGAATCTTCATTAAGTCAGTAGGACTTAGAGACATGTTTAACTTTTATGTTGTGATGGATTAATTTGTTAAGTTAGGGGCTCAGAAACTACCACGACCTCACTCATTCCTTCTGAGTTGCCAATTTTTTTTTATTTTTTAAATCCCTCTAAGTGTCTTATTATTAAAATAGTTAATTCTGTGTAGCTTTTCAAAAAAACATACTCAGATGTGCCTCTTGGTGTGCAGGGAGAAGACAGGTCTCAGTTCCTATGGTGCTTTCCGATGGACTTGTAAGAATGCACTGAAGGGCCTCAGTCACTCTGGCCTGAGGAGTGTTTGCTGATGTTTGTAAAAAATAATAGGTTTTCAGCTGATAACCTCACACCTATGGACTTCTGCCATTTCTGCATGGCAAAATTTTTCCTATTTTCCCTGTTCAAAAGAATCAGTCATCAGAAGAAGTAATTGCTCATTAGGGCAGAGGGGAGTGGGGTAATCGTGTGGTATCAAATTACTTAATGAGCTGCTGGTGTATTAATGTTGTCCTTAGTACGTGCATTGCTGAAAGACATGAGGCACTTAAACTCCTAGTCTCTACTTTGTCTTTGCACTTTTTCAGGAAGTTATAAATTAGGTTGTTAACTAACTGATTTATGGGATATGCTTATTAAGCTAGTAATTTTCTGCATCAGTTGTAAATTACCTTCTTTTATTTTGCCATCTGCATAATTATATTTTACCCTTTTGCCTGTGTGCATAATTTGTTACTCTGACAACCTTTATCATTCCAACATTTTTGTGGTTTTGCCAATTTTTCTCATATGAATGGGATACAGAAAAATAGATATATACCCCAATGATACAAACTTTTAAGTGACATGACTGCCTAAGGCTGAACTTAATTAACATGCCTGATTGAAATAAATAGAAAAACTGTTTTGCAACTGCACAAAAGGATGTTACAAAAGTAACCTTTTTGTAAATTGGAGTTAATATGGAAAAATTGGCACTAGTTGATTATAGAATTTTTTCTAATATATTTACCCAGTTCAATTTGTCTTACTCATAGTAGTATGGGCAGCTGTAGTCCTTGCAGCAATAAGTAGTTGAGGACTAATATTCCCACTGATTATTTCCTCTTAAAAATTGCTTTTTAAAAATAGCTATCTCTGATTTATCCATCCCTGGGAATTTCTGGTACAGGGCGGCTTTTCAAAACAAGTTTCAGGATATTAATTCTCATTTGCTTTAAGAAGCTGTTTTCTGCACAGCTACTGTATAGTAAAGGTGAAAGGACAGAAATTTGTCTCTTGTATATCGATAGATATCCCTTGCTTTATCTTTATGTGTCTCTGTACATAGTGAAATGATAAAATGAAACTAAGGCAGAACCAAAAGTGTGTCTATATTCCAGAGTAGATGATAGAGCTTTTCTGGTATTAAGCTTAAATTACATGTAAAGGGCTTTATTTGCAATTTTACCTTATAAATGGTGTGCCACATCAGGCATTGCCACATAGAACCTCCATTGATATGATGTAATGAAATAGGCAGTGATAATGTCTTAGAGCAAAAATGAGAAGATACTATCTAAAGCCTGATGTGTTATGCAGAATTATCTTTTTTCCGCATGAAGTTACACCACCAGAGAAAGAAGTTAGGATGTATAAGAGGACTCATCAATCTGTGATAAGAATGTGTAAGGCATATTTAACTCCAAGATTTTGGTTTATTCATTGGGTAATGACTCATTTTCCAAATATCTGCATGTTGTCACGGCAAAAATTAAATTGTTGAATTTTTAAATTGGGATGTGTAACTAAACACTGCAATTTCTACAGATTGATGCTTGTGAATTCAGCAGATCAGTGGTTTTGTTAAGTGTTTTAATTGGTTTTGAGGGACAACTTTGCAGTTAGACTTTTAGATTTCTCTTAGATATTGCTTTGGTTCAGCTTGTGAACAGCTCTCTTTTGTTAAGCAGTAGTTTGTGGTTAAGAGCTCATCTCTGTTTTGGTACTTGTTTGGGTTTGGTTTTGTTGGTGCTGTAACTGCAGTAACAGGTCACCTTACAGCAACTTGTTTGCATTTGTTGCCACCATGAATCCTGATGGAATCCCTGGATGGAGGCCAGCTGGTCCATCCAGGACCCTGTAATTATCTTCACAGCAAGTTTTCCATCATTATCCTAAACCTTCCTTGGCCTTAGACTATTTAACACATCAAAATACTAAGACTGTTATTGTTTCAGGCTCTGTTTTCTCTGAATTTTCGTGATTTGAAGTCTTCAAATGTTGCAGATTTCCAACCTAAAATAATCTCAGCAACTGTTAACAATGCTTTTTGCAATCAATGTCTTAGTGATTTGGAAAGTTAGCAGGAAGCCCTGAATTTGGAGATACATAGGTTGAGGGTGTTTATTTAGCTGGAAGAAAGGGCAGGACAAATTTTCCCAGTGTTCCATAAACTAGATATATCAGATTTTTCTTTTCTTTTAGACTTGAACTCCATGAATGTGGATTTTACAATCTATTAATTGGATGTACGGAAAAAAAAAATCAGCTCTTCATATTGATTTAATAACAAAATATAAACTCATAGTTTAAAAAGACTGTGCATAGTACTAGTTTTTTAGGTCTTGCTCAATAAAGCTTCAGAGATGGGATAGGATATTAAGAAGTAAAGTATATTAAAGAAAAAATAACTTTCGGAAGGCACAACACTTGTAATCTTGTCTTCTGGTGGTTTTCAAAGGTAGTTGCATCAATATCCCCAGGATGGGAGAATTCACTTCCTAGAGCTGAATTTGAAACAATTGTGAAATATTAAGGAAAAAGGCAGCAAGCACAATCAACATTAAATGACCTCATGCATTTCTTTCACTCCCTGAAAAGTTACTGTGAGCTGCCTTTTTTTTCATTTATCTGGCTGGGGTTTATAGCAATAATTTCCCTGATCTGTGATCTGAGCATTGGTCTGTAGTGTTTGAGTGCAATCTTGATGTGGGTGACAAGATCCCTTGAAATACAGTTTAAGATTTCCATTGTAGATTTTGCTATCAGCAAATTGCTTTAAAAAACCACATGTTGCTTTACACATGAGATAGTAAGTAATGATGATGGTAAGTTAAATGATGATAACTTAAAGTACCTGACCTTCATTTAAGAAGTAGTTATGTGGGGGTATTTCAGAAACCAGTAAAGTGGTGATGCCAATGGGCACCTCCTGGACAAATGTGCTTGTTTGCTTGTACAGAACATGGAAAGGACTCTTGGAGTCAGAAACAGAGCCCACAATACTGGGGGAAAAATACTGGGGAGTAACTGCAACCAGCTTGGTGAATTTGAGGCTGCTGTGGCTTTCTGAAAAGTAGCTGGGTGCCCCCTGCCAGCAACATGCAGTTAAAAGTTTGTTTGTGGGAGAAAACAATAACAACAACAACAACTTTGAAGTTCTAAAGCCTGATGTAAAAAAGAACTTGAAAAAATCCTTAGATTAAGAAAATAAAGCCCATGTAGTATACAAGTGATTAGAGGAGTTTGATGTAGCTATACAAATAAAAAACTTTTCTCATAAAACTGAGGTGATAGTGAAGAAATCTTTATGTATAAAAATTTCTTATTTCCTCGGAAATTGAGGCAGATTGTGCTTTCTCAATAATTTCAGAGTTCTAATTACTAAATTTGTATAAAACCCCCAACATTTCAAGTAACACTTGAACTGCAGTGAACCACAAGTAAAGATGCTTAATTTTTTAAGTTTTTTTTAGTAATCTTATTTTGAGAAATAAATAGAGTTGTGCTAAGTGATAGTGTATTGGGCTTTCAGTGACTTTTTTGCCCCAGTGAAGGTAGAAGTAGCTCTGAGCACTTCTCAGATTTACATGTGGGAGTGAAGTCAATGTCCAGGATATACAGGATTGCAGGTAGGTGCAATATATAAATTCTCCTGAGTATTTATTAACATGTGTGAGTGTTTTCCTGCAGTGCCTGCCAAAGCAGTAATATTGCTGCACTGTCATGTTGTACGTGGCTTCCCTGAACAGAGACAAGAGGCTTTGAGGTTTTGTGGTGTTTGTTTCTTGGAGAGAGGAGGGAAGTCAAAATAAACCCCAAGTAGTTGTCTTTTCCCTTCCATATGGAGTCTCCTTCCATTTTCCCTCTGCAGTTACACTATGCAGTTAATTCAATAGCAGAAGCCAGAGAGAAATCTGACTGATTTGCAAACAGGAGTGAAGGCAATGTATTTTTCAGATCAAATTTATTTTTATCTATTTTCTTTCTTTTCTTTTTTTTTTTTTTTTTTTTTTTTTTTTTTTTTTTTTTTTTTTTTTTTGCAATCTAAACCTTAAAACAAGCACATCTCAAAAAAGAATAATTTTGTCTGTTAACTTGATGGTACAAGTTTTAATCTTACATTCTAAGCATGAAGAACAAGGGCTGTAGTGCAGAGAAAATTAGAGGTAAACTTTTTTTTCTTTATTCTTGATTATAGAGTTCAGTGCATGCACTGGTCCCTTTGCAGAAGGAGCCCTTTAATCACTCTTTGCACTTCCTTTTTATGCTCTCCCACTACTCAATTAAGAACTCATTAAACTGCACACCTGCAGTGTCTTTAACCTGATCTGTAGTTTTTAACCCCCTACTTCTACATAATTATAATGCAGCCTGTGGATTGCCCAACTTGAACTGAGCAAAAATGACAGTAAAACTTATTTGTGACCATAAATCTTCTGTATTGTTTAAAGCCAGCCCATAAACAAGAACTGAAAGGATTTTTGTGAGTACAGAGGACTAGAAATGATATATACCATGACTTTTTGAGTAGATAGGATGAGGCAACATGCTAACTGATGCATGGCTATAGTATATAGTAAATAACTATAGTGGGGTGATGCTCCCTGGACTGGGGATGATGGAGCACAGGCTTTTGGGGATGGCCTCTTAATGTTTCAGTTGGATGGAACTTGTGAGATGACATTGTGTCCTAATATTTTTGTGTCTCTTCATGGCATACGAGTTTTGTTAAGTCTTGGAGGAAATGTTTTGATTCAGGTTCATTTTGGAAGATCTGTTACAAGTATCAGGAGTTCAGGGCTTTTCCATGGTGTTTGACAGAGGTTCCCTAAAGTGGCACTGCCTTTGTCCATCAGTGCTGAGCCATGTTCAAGGAGTGGTGTAAAAATACAGGATTCAGTTGGAAAACACCAGTACTTCATGTTCCCAGCTTTTTTCTCCAGCAATAAGATTCCATAATTTACAAATGAGCACTGAGGATTTGCTAGTATTACAGGAGAGGTAGCAAGAAAAGTGAGCTTACAGGTTTGAACAATTCAATCCTCAGTGCTGAGTGATGTTTTCATTTGAGCTCTGGGTCCTGAGGTTTTTTTCCTAACATACATTCTTACCTTAATTTCTTTCCAAGTCTAGCATTTAACACAACCAAAGAAGGTTTTATAATGCTCCTTTTTTGAAAATTTTTACTTATTGTCACCGTAAGATCCCAATGGTAAAGAATCTGCAAGGATATATGCTTTGCTTGAATAAGGGTTTAGCATCCTAGGAATGTTTTTTACCATGTGCATCTGTATCATGTACTCCATGCACCTTTTCTGCCTACATGGGACAAATTCTATGTGGCACTGCCAAAGTCATTTGAGTGCTTCCTCAGTTAAAATTTTCAATGACAATGTACTGGTTTTGGCTTGCCAATTTGAGATTTCCTGGCCAATGCACCCATTAATGTGATGGGTTCAGTGCTGGCCAATCACCAGTGCATTCACTAGAATGTACTTAGTAATTTCTGCTGTGATATAGGACTAGGAGAAAGGCAAAGCAGGCTCACAACTTTCAAAGGCTATAAAGAAAAATTTATTAACAGTAACTAAAAGAAAGAATAATAAGAGTCAGAACAAAACCTTCAGGATACTTCTCCCCCCACAACCTTTTCTTTTCCACTGACAGTGTAAAGAGACAAAACCTAAAATTTTCAGTCAATTTACCACCTGTAGAATAGTCTTTCTTCAGTTCACTTAGGGAGAGAAGTCCGTCTTGATAATGTTATGGAGACTTCTCTACAAGAAAACAGTTCTCTCATGGCTCTCAGTTTTCCGCACATAGCAGCTGCCTGGGGAAATTGGCAATCATGAAATCCCTCCCATTTTCCACGAGCTTTGCCCACAGTTGTGTCTATGGGTTATGTCAACTTACACTGTCAACTCAGATACTGTTTTAAAGATAAGCTGTTCAAAAGCAAAGGTTCTCATTATCTATCTTTGAAATCATCCTAATCTCTAAGAACAGAGATATTCGTCTTTTCTTCCTGGGGGCACAAGATCTTCATCACTCTTTTCTCTCTCTCTGTTCAAACTTCTTATAGGATCACAGCTACTTTAATATCTGCTTACTTCAGCATGGGGGCCTTTGCTCGATATCTACAATTTGAACACTTTCTTCTCCCCATACTTCCATGTGTTATAGGGGAAAAAGAGTTCCTTCTCCCTAGTTTTACAAGAGGATTTCAGCCGAAAACTAAAGGCTCTCCTCATCCCTCCTATCCGGGACTTGACTTCTTCTTCACTGATCTCAACGTCTTCGTGTTGCTCCTCTACACGCGTCTTGTTCCTTTCTCTCACTCAAGGGAGGCTGGAAGCACTGAAAGAGTGAGCATCTCACCTGGGGCCTGCAGATGGCCACCTGACGCTGGCCAGGCTCAGTAGATTGCAGAGGGAGCTGTGGCTGGGACAGCAAGGATCTCAGCAGCAGCAGTGCCCCGGGAGGGGGCTGAGGGCTCCTCCTCTCCCCTTGCCCAGCAGCCGGAGGGGGCACCCGGAGATGCCCTGAGGCAGGAGCTGCCTGGCCCGGCCTACCAGAGACAGGGGCTGGGCCAGCTGTGGTACCTCTTTGCTGGCTAGAAGAAAAAAGAGAACGTTCCCGGGTTTCTTTTGTCTTTAATATGTACTTTTCACAGAGGCGTGTCCAGCTTTCCAGTGGCTGGAAGCTTTGCATCACTTCTGTGAATGCCTCCCATACAAAACCATCACAGACAGTAAATGAGGGATGGCAGGAGGGCAGAAAGAAATAGGAAGTGATTGTAGCTTTTTATTATTTAGCAAGAGATAGCAACAACAGCTCAGAAGCAGGGGATGGTCAAAGGAGTCATCCTGGGGGGGAGATGGACGTGTGCTTGAGAAACTCGGGGAAAAGGAAGGAGAAATGAAGAGATGGTAGCAGCAGCACAGTCCTGAGCAATTGCCTATATTATTCCACACACTCGTAACTATCCAGCCTTGAGACAGATCTCTTGATGACATTCCTAGACAGTTGTTTACCTTAAACAAGACCTGAACCATGTTCAGCAACATGCTGGTTCCTAGCAAAAGGAACAAGCTGGATTCTAGGGTATTCAAAGGATATTCAAAGTATTTAAAGTTTTTGAAGTGCTACTGTAATCAACCTGGAGGAGAATAAAGATTCTGAAAGGCAAACATGAAGGTGCAGGAGGATGCTCCCCCATAGGCTGGCTCTTTGAGGAGAAAAGGCCTGAAGTGTAATTGTTGTTAGTTCCCAATAGATGGCTCCCAGAATAAAGAGGGGACGGCAGCCCTGAGGGCACGTATCACGGTAATGTCACGAATCAGAAGACGATGCTACAATGTACCCCTAAAACGATAACCTTAGTCCAGGCCCCAACAGTGACAAACATCACCCCAGGAAACGCCGACTGCGAGCGAGGTGTGACAGCAAAACCCTGACCACAAGCACAGCAGCTCAGAGAGCAAATAAATCAACAGTGGCACCAGTGGTTATTAAACCAATGCAATGGATGCTTATAACAAATCTGGTTTAACATGCTCTGCTCACATCTGCTGTTACAGCAAATCTCCAAGCCCTACACTGGCAGCAAAAAAGGACTGTTGTGATTTCACGTGGGTGAGCAACTAAGTACCATGCAGCTACTCCTCACATCCCTGCTGCTGTGGGACTGGAAGAAGAGACAGAGAACAAGGAAAAACTTGGGGGTTGAGAAAAGAGCATTTTAGTAATAGAAAAAAAGTGAAAAATAATAATACTAATGATCAATTATAATAATAACAACATATAATGCTGCTACTAATAGTAATAAAAATTAATAAAACTCAGGGCAAAAAACCTGCCAAAACCAAAGAATTAATGCACAATACAGGTGCTCTCTGCTTGCTGACTGATGCCCAGCCCATCCCTGAACAGCAGTCAGCCCCTTCCAGGTAGCTCCCCCCTCAGTTTATATATTGAGCATATGCTAAAAAATTCATTCTATCCCAGCCAAAACCTGGACAACTTGTGAGGCCTGCAAAACATCCACCAAAATGTCTAGTAACATCCAACTGTAACAATTCTTATAATAAGTCTCTGTTCAAAAAACATAGGGGCATCTTTCCTGGCTGGTTCTGGCAGGGAGCTGTGCTGCATCTAACAGGAGGAGCACGTGGGAGCAGCAGTGGGAAGTGCACTGAAGCTGTGCCTTGCCAGGGTTAGCGGCTGTCTTTGGGCAGGCTGGTCAGCGTGCATGTGCTGCCATTGCTGGGGCTGCTCAGAGCTAAATAGTGCCAGCTCTTGAGGGGCGGTGATGCCTGCTGCTGTGTGTTAGTGGTTCCCCTGCAGGGCATATCTGTGCTGCAGATACATGCAGTGTAGAATCATAATCACCTCTCCCACCACCGAGCTCTATTTGGGCCTTGAAACCTTCACTGGATGTAGGGGAAAACAAATAGATGCCTGTGCCAACTGTTACTTTTACAAATCTGCTAAACTTGCCAAGTGCTCTGAAACCCAGTTATTGCATGAATTTTGTTGGAGAGGAAGGGAAAGACTTACTTAAAATTATATGTAGGAAGGTGGCAGGAAAAAACAATCAGCCTAATGTTGTGGCTGAATGAACTTTTGTCAAGGACATGAGCAAACGCATAATTGTCAGTTTGATTGCAGTTCACAGCCAGGAAAAACTGTGTGCTTGCTGGACTCCATCAGGAACACCCGTTAGCCAGAGGGATTCCTCTCTGGGGAAGCTGACAACTCCTCCCCAAAAGGGAGATTTTTTCTAAATGCTGATGTTTCCCCAGGCTTTTGCTGGAGGTTGCAAATCCAAAGCACCAAAGGGAATCCTAACAAGCGGGAGCAGAGATGCCAGGTGAGGCAGAACTGAGGCACAGCACTGAGCAGTGAGGGAGTGCAGGCACGCAGCAGGAGGACATCCAGCCCTGCGCGCAGGATAGAAGGGAGATGGCTGAGCCACAACAGGAACACAGATCTGCTTCTCTGCATTGCATATCCCAGGTGTAGTGATTTCTGCCAAATTTGCCCTAAACCAGGACAGAGGCCTTGATCACAGAGTGTAAAAGTAGATGTTAACTGGTGTGTATTCTGTAGAAATATTTGGACAGACGTGCTATTATTACACACATTTCAGAGTAGGCACTAAAGCGTGAATTTGGGAAGGGTTACAGGGCATGAGGCTGTAAAGGAATTATGACTATTCTATAAAGGAAGAGCTGTAAATCTTGTGAAATTTTCAAGCTGTGTAAAATTTACTAACAATTGGTACAACTGCTTGAATATTACTTTTCTTTTGTTAACAGTTTATGTGAAATGGTTCTCTTTTGTCCCTTTGTCTATTCTTTCCACTGGCTCAGTCAAGTAGTTGTTGAAATAAAGGTCTCTTAGGGGGCACAGTTGTTTGCAGCATGGGCAGCATGGAGCAGAATGTGTGTATGTGACTTACACAAATAACAACAGTAAACAGTTCATGGCCTTTAAAAGATGAGTGACTTGCACAGAAATTTGAAAGAGCTCAAGGAGTGGCCTTAAACAGTTTTGTCAGTCTCCACAAAATTCCAAAACTTGTAAGGATGTTGTCTTTGGGTCCTGTGAGTATTAAATATGTATTCTCAGTTTCTATGGCTTAGTGGAGAAGTTACTAGTGTTAGTTCAGACTCTGAGATGTAGAATAAGAGGGAAGGAAAATGAAGAATTTCAGGTGGCATGACCAAACCATGTGATAACACAGTAACTTAGTACAAAGAAGTTTATGCACACTTACTCTCGTAATGTTTTTTTACTTTGAAAATCTGTCCCACTGAGAATTTATATAAACTTACAGAAGATCTTATTGAGAATGTGTCCTTCTTTCTTTTTCGCTGCCAATCAATAGTAAAGACACCATCCTCTCTGGGAAACCTTAGAGTTTTTGAGTAGATTTTAATAGTAATAATAAAGATGTTCTTATTTATAAAAACATTTGTGATACTATAAACCTAAGTTCACTCGGAACACTGAGTCACATCAGAAGCTCTAAGCAGGATGAGTAAGATGCTGCATCAAGCAGGAATTCTTATTATGCAAGAAAAGTAAAATTAGAGAGAGATTTTCTTAATGGTGACTGAGTTCTAATTTAATCATATCTATGCCTTTATGCAAGCATTTTGGTCAAAAGGAGCAATATCTGCTCTGTGGTACAACAGCTGGTTCATTTGTTTGCCTTGACTGTAAGCTTTGGCAAATGTAATATTTCTTTGCCTAGCTTTCTCCCGAGTGGACGGTGCCATTTGTCCTCACACTAAAAATTTAAGTTAGCTTTGCATCGCTCAGTGTGACATTTTAATATTTTCTTCTGAGTTGACTATCAATGAGATAATTCAAAGTCCAGGATGTGCTTGGAAATGCAATATGAGGACTGCCCACGATTTCCTTATTGTGCCCCTCTGTTGGACAGCCCTGCACATTGTTCTGCACAACTGCTGCTCTATTCACTGCTTTTACTGCAGCAGGTACAGCCTTTCCTCAGGATTTGAATTCACTTGGAAAGGAGCTCTTGCCCTAGACACATTTACACCTTTGCTCCCAAACGATACAGGTATTGTCCTCTATGAATTATTGCCAACTTTCATTGGCTGTTTGTTTGATGACAGTGAAGTTCAACAGTCACAGATGTTTACACTCATCTCAGCTGAACCTGTTCGGATTTGGTTCATAGTATAAATCTGTTAATTATTACAAAAAAGGGAAACTTCTATGAAGACTGAATGCATATTGAATTTATGCAGGGTCTGCAATTATAACATATAATTCTTACAATATAAGAAACAAAACTATGTCACAGTTATAAATTCTGTGTTGGAAGTACTTTGTCCTTGAAAAGCCTGACAAGGGCTGCCTCCCACAGAGACTGAGTAATAACAAGCTTTTAGAAAGGATTAGCACATGTGGTGTTTCATGGAATGGGACCTAATCCTGACTTTATCGTTCCACCAAAGTGTAAATGCTAAATAAAATGGGAAGTAAATTGAAAATCTCCTGAGGTAGCATCAAAATTGTTGTAGTAAGATGAATATTATGAAAAGATAGATAAAGCTGGCAGATACTGAAATACGCTTTTCATTTTAACTTGACATAACTTTTTAATTGGCTCCTAAACGGTGCAACGTAACAAATGAGTTGTTGAGGTCCCAGAAGCAGCTCTTGTCTGTGAACAGTGTATGTTAGTTAGGGTATTGTTTTCAGGACTGAATTGTGGCTCTTACAACCCTTGTCAGTGTAAAAACTCCTGGGAGTCTCTGCCAAGCTGTGTGCTCGGGGTCAGTTCCTGCATGGACTGGCTCTGTGGGAGATGTGCCTTAGCTTACCTTCAGAGAGTCCCCAGACCTGGCTAGCTCCCTCAGGATGAGCTGCAGATGAGCTCTGTCTGCAGGCCAGTTGCCCCTGCCCTGAGCTGTGTGAGCCATCCCCCATGCAGGTGTGTGCTCCCGGCCTGCCTGTGCCGCTGCCTTGTGCTGCCGTGGGAGGCAGCTCTTTGTGCTCAGCAAGGTCACTAAGCCCACGTGCTCAGTGCTCATCACTTTGCTCTTAGGTTTTCCAATTTGATGAGGCAAACACCCATCTTCTTCTGTATTTCCTATTTTAGAAGGCAGGATTTATATTTATAATTGTTTGTGCTGACACAAGATTTGCAGGACCCTTGTGTAGTGTCTTTGATCATTGAAGTCATTGACTTTGTTTCTCACTTTTAAGTGCATATGTATTGAATGCAGGGTACATCACATGCATTCCATCATTATTTTTTTCATTTCAAAATCTCACAGAAATATTACCTGAAAAATGAGATCAAAACTAAAATTTAGTTGATTTACATCTGTGTGGCTTCAGTAAGGCTGCATGTGTACAGTCAAGGATTATAAATCAATTTTAGCCCCATATTTTAACACTTTGGTCTTATATCTATATTGAAAATATTTTTTGTTCGTGTAAGAGCTTTTTATTGCATTTCAACCCAAAAAAGTATCATATTACTGCAAAACTCATTGACACTTTTCAGTAAACCCCTTGTTTATTAAAAGCTTTTGCAGCTTATTTAAGTGAAAGTTCAAATGCTACTTGGATCTGAATGTCTATTTTTGGATTTGTATAAAAACAAGCTAACAGAGAATCTCTTTCCTTAAATTAAAATACCTTTTCTTCCTTTCCCATCAGAGAGCATTCTTCTTTCAAGGCAGCCTTTAGAAAAATTGTATCCAGATTCTTATCCTGATTGTTGGTATTCCATTATTTGAACAAGCTGAGCAGCAGCCCCTACGAAGTCATGCTGGAAGCCTGAGATAGCAGTTGCAGAGTTAGTTGCTGGTGAATCAATATGACCAGTCTCAGAGTTGGAGTTTAGCAGGTTGTGCTAATGACTGAGGAGAGTGCTGAGCAAATGTGAGGCACTGTTGGGCAGAGGAGCAGTGCCACAGGAACTGCTCCAGTCCCTTCAAAGAGGAACAGCCCCACAGTCCCGGGACTGCTGGCCCTGGATCCCAGCCTGGTTTGTCTCCTCCGCAGTTCTGGGCAGGCAAACAGGCGCCTCTGACATGGCTTGTGTGTGCTTGGTGAAAATCAGTCTCCTGTGTCCTGGCTGCTGCAGGCCAGAGCGCTGAGCTGAGAGTGGAACCGGAGGGCTGTGTCTTTCTGTCCAGCTGGAAGGGAGCAGCTCCTTTGTGCAAAAGCTCAAATGCCCCAGAAGAGCTTGTGGGCCCAGGACAGCTGATTTTTTAAAAAAATGGGTTGTACAATGACAGACAATAAAGCTGCAAGTACATCCTTCACACATTAAACTAAGAGGGCAACTAATAAATACATTGAAAGTTTTATTTGATTCTTATCACAGGTATTCCTTATGGCATATTTCTGTATGTGTGTGCTACCTGAATATGACCTAAATTGACTCTTCCACCTTCTACATCATTAATGAAGTTGAAATAACTCAAGTGCAAAGTCAAGTCATATTACTGAAATGGAATGTGTTGTTATTAACATGTTATCTAATTTGCATAATGGAATCAGATGGCTTTAGAATGTTTAAGCTTTTTTATTTTAGATCTAATTGTCATTGTGTCTTTCATTATTAACTAAAAAAGTTACAAGAATAATGTGTATGAACTTTTGGAGTGATTGATTTAAAACTGAAAGCCAAAGCAAATTAAGTGCCTTGTACTGAGGTGATCTGACACCATTGAAGGACAGTAATGGTTTTAAGACTAATTGATTTAACCTTAAACTTATTACTAGATCTGATGTTAAAATAAAACTGAAAGCTTTAGCTAGAAAACAGACATGTCTTATGTAAGTCTGACAAAAGTTCCCTGCATACAAACAACTGAGTCACCTTGTAAACAATGTAGAAAGCAGATAAATTTTGCTTAATCCTGCCTTAACAGTGCAGCTGGGGGTAAGAATTTTATTTATTCTGTACATCTGGATGTTCCAAAAGTGATTGTTTTAGTGGAAATCAAGGAGCACTGAGCTGTTGGTGTAAATGTGCTAATTGGAGAGGCAGGTGGTTGACAATGTGTAGCTATTTGTAGGTCAATCTCCAGGTGGGCTGTATGCGGACTTTTGCACATGTAGCTTCTGTAGTCTGGTTTATAGCACCACCTTTTGAATTTAGTGCCTTTCAGAAATGTCTTCTGGTCCTAAATGGGCTGCAGCAGATCTGTGCTGCTCCCTCAGTAGTTGCTAACAGGTAACAGGTGAAATTCTCCTGTTTCTGGAGCATTTCCTAAAAGGCACTGAAAGAATACAAGTAAAAACCTACTGCCCCTAATGGAGCTGGTGAAAAACCTTTTATTACTCAGTCTTTTGTGGGCTCAGTTCCTCAGGCACCACTGGCTTAAATGAACTGCAAAGTTTATGACCAAGCTTCTTACAATACTGTGAAAACTGCTTTGAGTAAATCTGTAAAACAGGGACTTCCCAAGAAATGGTATGGAGTAAATGGCATTAATTAGAGAGGAATACACCATGAAAACCTGGGCACGAAAATTCCTTGAAGAAGTCCACTGAATTTGTTGTAGTTGTAATTTTGTGATGTGTATCTTAGATTGCTGCGGGCCTGCCACAACGCTGGAACTAAATCCAATAAAAGTGTAGGATAAAAGAGGATGTGCAAAGTGCTGAGGTGCAGACTGCCTGCAGACAGGCCAAAGCTTTTTGGGGTTGAAGTGGAGTCTCAGATCCATCCTCTGAGGGAGAACGGCAGAGGTGAGAGCCTCTCTCGGCACTGACTCATCCGAGGGGTGATATTAAGTAGATACTGCTTAGCACATGATTTCTGTTTCTCTCAGAATTAATTGGCAGCTTGTAAGGAAATTACTGCGTTACGGTTCAGCACCTGATTTGCTTTTAGCAGCCTACATGTCTACTTTCCTCTCACGATTAAATTACATTTTTTTACAGTTAATCCCAAAGTTTGCAAGTTACAGTTGAAAGAAATGGCTTAGTTATCTCTAGTATAATCCATGAGCTGAGGAAAGCAGCAATACCATTCAATCAGAATTCTTTAAAATTAGATTATATGGAAAGGATGGTACCAAGAAATTCAACTGAAAATGTCTAAATGTACTTTATTTTTGATGGACAAGTGTTAATTTTCATAAGAATTATTCAGTTGAGGTATTGTAATTCAATTTCAAGAGCAGATAAGCTTTGGAGTTAGAATGAAAGGTATTTAAACAGGTATTACTATTATGAAGATGTAGAAAATATCTACAGTATCTGCCAGGAGTCAATTTTCTCCTGTCCATAACTTTTATATAATTTTGAAAAGTAGCACAAGTATTTTGACTTGCTAAACAAAAATCTCAACTCCACAAACTTTTCCATGACTTTGAAGATCAGACCACGATCAAAAGCACCAATTGTGGCATTAAAGAGAAAAACCTATGATTGTGGGCAATTCCTGGTCTCTAGGAGATACTAAATCTAGACTGAAAAGTTCCTTGCCAAAGTAGTAATCCCAGCAGCACTGGTTCTGTCCAGGTGTGCTGTAGGCAGGAGTGTCTGACTCTGCTGACGTGCAGCTGATGTGGCACATGGCAGCGCTCTGATCTGCGCTGTTCTGGGCTCAGGGTGTCTCTGGTAGCTGTGTCAGTGCTCGCAGGCACAGGCTGTGACCTGGGCAATCCTACACGGGGCTGGGAGCTGGACTCTGGGATCCTGAAGTGTCCCTCCCACTTCAGGAGGTTCTATGGTAACAGCCAGCGTGTAGGGTTTGATGCCAGATTAGATTTCCCTTGCTTTGCCACGTGGTTCTGCAGTACTCACATGCTCCAGTGCTTAAAATTACATAAAACCATGTATTGCTCTTTTCCTTCAAGCAAAGTTTGGGCTGCACCTAGAGATGTTTTAGGATGCAGCTCCAGTTAGGGGAGGGAAGCTTTCCATGTTCTTAGAGTGATAGGCAGATGAGGTTCAGGAAGAAAAGGCTTGTAGAAACCTTCTGAGAATTTGCAGCTCACACTGAAACTGAGAAGCTGCTCAGGTGAGCAGGGAGCAGACCCAGCCAAACCTCAGAGGTGCTGAAGAGAAAAACTTCCTAAGGGCCACAGAAGAGTAAAATGTTTGTTTTTCTGCAAACCAGAAAGCCAGAGCTGACTAAAACTCTGCTGGAAGCATGAACTCCCTGCAAACACTAAAAGCCCTGTTCCTGTCAGGTCCCTATGACAGCTGGCTAAGGTGTAGCTCTCACTTCCCTGGTCAAGTTAGAGCATGGAGAGTCAATGTGGGCTCTGAATGGGTGCACAGAAATTTTTTATCTGGTTTGGACTGAAAACTCAATTTGGAGCTGGGGTATCTTTGTCAGTGAGTTTTGTTTTTTGTTTTTTTTTTTTTTTTTTAATTAAAATTGGTAACTTTCGGAAAAGATCAGGCCTCAGTAGAAAGGTGTATTTGCAAAGAAGAATCTTTCAAGAGAACTTCTAATTTGGCTGTACTTTTGTTTCACATATAGTGTAGGAATATGTTCTTTTAAAGTAGCTATTTGATCTGGGAAAATTAACAGTCCTTAAGGTTTGTTCTGGTTTTACTGATAACCATTTTAAAAGCTTGAAATCTGCTGAATATTGAAGGAACAGCTGCTCTAGCAAATTTACCCTTTGCTGCAAGTGGCATAAAACATGAGGAGGTCTGGAAACTGAGAAATTACTTGACTTTAAGGTAGGAAAACCCCAAACAGGTCCCATTAACAACCTGTTCAGAAAAATTCAGGCCATAAAGAGAATGATTTTGAGAAGACTCAGGCATAAGTTTTTCAATAAATTCAAAAGTGACATTGAATGTTGCATTTGCTTTTAGTGGAGGAGAGGAAGAAAAGCTATGATAGGCAAAAGTCTGGGCTGGATTTTGAGTTTAATGTTCTCAGTCGTGTTTTCCTACTCAGCTGAGGTTTGGAAGCCACTTGTCACGGTGTGTAAAATGCACAGTGCCAGGGACAGTCCCTTTCTCCACTCCACATCTGTTACCAGTGTTGAAGTAGATTAAGTGTAAACAATGTCCAGAAACAGTTGGGATGCAAACTTCTTGTCTTTATTATTTATTTATATGAAACAGAACATTCAATCTAATAGTGCTTGCAATGAAGTCTAACTGAAGTTTTGTTTGTTACCTGTTGGTGTCAGACGGAGATGTAGCTCTGAACTTCAACAGTATTTTGCTTAGAGAGAAGCAACCCCTTGTCCATCTGGATTAGTTTATGAGCCACAACAGCTCCTAAACAGACTTGTCTTTGACTTCAGTTGCAGTCTCAGGTGGGGGAAAGGTCTATTTTCATCTCTTCTGGAAACAGTTGCACAGAACCTGACATGATTTTCCCATTGTTTTAAATGAGCTATTCCAATGTTTTGATGTACTTCTGGCAGTTACAGCACAGAGACATGTAAGCATCTATCAATATGTGCAGTAACTTCTAGTGCATCTAAGAAAATATACTGGGAGCAAGAAACAAGGAAAGGGAAGAAATGGATGGCAATAACAGCATAAATGGACAAAGCTTGCGGCTTAAGTCTCTGTTTTCCTTTGAAATAGTACCTTCTACAACCTGGATGAGAGCAAGCAATCTTTATGTGGATTACCGTCAACATTTTCAACTGTGATGTTGAAAATGTTTTTTCAGTGTTTTCCCCCTACGTACGAACTGGGTTATAGTAATCACAGGAGACTTCCTTAATTTAGTATTTATTGAAAAAATTTAAATTAAATGGATGCCATCCTTCAGTCCTGCTGATTTATGTTCTCAAATGAAGTAATTAAAAAAGGCCCAGGGAAGATTCCTGCCCCACTTAGGACTGTAAAAATCTTGTGATGGTTGTGGAACCTGGTGAAATAATAGACTGATGATACTACTACTGATTTAAATGAAATTTTACTGAATTAACTAATTATTGCAAGAGAGATGGAGAGGATCATTGTACTGCGGTCCTTGTTCTGTTTTAAGACATAAATAAAAAAACTCTGCATTTGTTACAACACAAAGAGCAGAATAAAACGAAACTCTAAAGTCATTATTTCCTTATAGAATTTGAAGAAAACAGGAAAAAAGGCTTAATGAGAGTTGTGGAAAGGTTGCTGTGGAAACAAGAAAAGCAACAATGAAGAAAAAAACATATTTGAGGAGATAGGTCAGGCAGGTTAGGTTAAAAATCAGAAAAATTTAGTTACAGCCAAAAAAGTCTTACAGGAAATTTTAATTTTCTGTGGAAAAGTTCAAGAACCAAAGTTTATTTTCTATAAACCAAAAAGTTTATTTGCTATATTAAGTATCTGTAAAATTATATGCCAAGGAAGCAAAATTGATGAACAGAATAATTCTGTAATTGAAAAAAAAAAGACAGGGATTTGAAGTTGCAATCGTGCTGGATTGGAGAAAATGCTCTGTTTTCTAACTGCTCGCAGCGTGTGCTCTGTGTAGAGATATTGATTTGCATGGTCAAGTAGAGCAGCGAATGTGTGAGGAGTACCCCATGACTAAATGCCTTCTGTGCCAGTAAATCTGCTCTCTGCATCTTGTTGGATGGGATGTCTAGGAGCAGAAAATGGCATTGCGGCTCCCGAAGATGAGATTCTGTGCAGCCAAGTTACGCGTTAACAAAACTGAAATCCATAGCAGGATTTTCATCAGGATATATCATGTCCTCATTTTTTTTATACCCTGGTTGATGTGCCATAACAAGAACACCAGTAAGAACAGTAAAAGAAAAAAGCCAGGCTATTCATAACGCTGCTGCTCAGGCAGAGTCATCTGAGAGCTGCAAGCATGAGTGCTGCCGTGCCAGGATTGATGGGCTCCTGCTCACCCTGGTATTGTTTTGTGCCTTTCTTTGCAAAGCACAGTGACCATAAATTGGCTCAAAGCTTCCAGAGCTTATCGCTGTATCTGCTGTCAAGTTTCAATTTTGGATCTTGGTCATGCTGTACTTTCCAGTGTTTTCAAATACTTGAGGGAGGAGCTGGGGATGTAATAGAAATGTTCTGAGTGAAGAGGAGTCACAGTAAAAGGCAGCATGGTGGTGTAAAGGAGGGGGAGGCCACTAGTTTTAGGAAACATTGAATATCCCGGCTTGAAAAGGACCCACAAGGGCACTCGTGCATGAAGTAATTGGGCACTCCTGCAGAAATTATTGTGTGCTCATGTGTGCTATAATTGCCCACATTGCACTTGGTGATTGCCCAGCTCACTGATTTGTTGAGGTCTCTCTGCAGGACCCCTCTGCCTTCGAGGAAGTCAGCTCCTCCCCGTCTGATGGTGCTGGTAAACTTACTTTGAAGATATCCTAGTTCTGCATTGCTGAGAAGGATGCTGGAGAGCTCAGGGCTGAGGGTGGAGCCCTGCAGAACCCCACTAGGGACTGGTCACCAGCCTGATGTGACCCTCTCACTGTAACCCTTGGGGCCCAGTTGCTCACCCATCGCATGACAGGATGGAGTCTTGGTGGCACTTTCCCTCCTGCAGCCAAGGAGTTTAAACTCCATTGCTTTATGGTCACTGTGGCCATGTCAGTCATGAGAGCCTCTCTGTTAACAAGCAACAGGTCACAGCGGGCACCTTGCCTGGTCGGCTCCCTCCATAGCTGTGCCTTGTCCTTCCATCCAGGTGCTTCAGGGACCTGTTCGTACCAGCCGCAGGGTATTCCAGGTAACCCACCCAGTCAGGGAGCTTTCCTCAAATCCTGTGGGCTAAATACAAGAGAAACAGGGAAGACTTTCACTTCATTTCACAATATTTGACTTTCTATTTTACAATTAGGAGGAATTATATTTAGAAAGAAGTGTTAAATGGCATTCAGCATTCTGAGATGGAGTTTTTCTAGATAGTTGTTAAATGTCTGCAGACAAAATCCTCTCCCAGCAGTTCTTTGCACAAGGCTCCATTGCAGTACAGATGTTTTGGTAATGAGATGAGACTTATGATGAGACTGAAATTAATTTCTTTGTTAAATTTATCTGTATAGAGCAGTTATAAAATTGCTTACAGCAATCAAGATCCTGGTAGCTTGCCAGCTTTTTTTAACAGATAAGCAGTTTGGAAATAATTATTTTCCAATAGTGTCATTGAAGTTGAGAACATTTTTGTTGCTCCCACTCTTTCAGCTTTCTTTTTAATTAAGGGCATGGGGGGACACATTTCTAGAAATGTGTAATGAACAGGCTGTGAATACCAAGTGTGAATATTGTACTTCTTTCTCCCCTTGAGCGTTCCTATGGTGTTATAATACTTAAGCAGAAAAACTTCTGTACTGCTCTGTTCTAGTTTTAGTGATATTTAAGGTAGGTTAGTGTCCTGGATTGGCAAGCAAATTGTTTTCTATTTGCTATCTGTATGGCAGTTGTCTTCTGTTCAGTGGGCAGTTTTCCTTATCTCTTTCACAACCACTCCTCCCTCTGGGGAGACACCTGCTGATAACAGCTATTGAATGTCACTGCATGACTGGTACAGCATCCCATTGGGAGATGTGAGCCCAGAGGGAGGAGCCAAGCATTCCTGCCTGGATATAATCTTGAGATTCTGGAACACCAGCACGGCTTCTCCACTGTATTCCCAGAGGAACAGCAGCTGCCTCTTCCCCTGGATCTTCAGAAGAAAACTCCACCTTTCTCCAGGATCCCTGCTCCAGCAGAGCCACCCCTGACACTGCAGGAGGGCTGAGCCACAATTCCAATGGGACTGCTGCCAGCACCCTGACCCACAGGGTGTCAGGTTGGGTTCTGACTCTGTCAGTGTTGTTTTGGTTTACTGCATTGTTTATTTTATCTTTTTAATTTCTTCCCTAATAAAGAACTGTTATTCCTACTCCCATATTTTTGCCTGAGAGCCCCTTAATTAAAATTTATAGCAATTTGGAGGGAAGGGGTTTACATTTTCCATTTCAGGGGAGGCTCCTGCCTTCCTTAGCAGGCACCTGGCTTTCCAAACCCAGACAGTTAGAATCCATATCTACTGTACTATTAAGTAAATGTGCCCATGTGTTATATGTACCTTTTTATTTAGCTGGGAAAGAACATCTATGCTCTAAAATGATAAAAAACTTAAAATTATGGAAAAGTAGTTCATAGACATATTAAAATGCATTTCATGCCTCTATGCAAAGAGAGCAGGGATTGTACATAGCACATTACCTCTTCACGGGGTTATTGTGTGCTTTTTAAACCAACATCCTTCCCCAGTTGCTGAGTGGAGCACACAGTCACTTTGAAATGCTGCAGGGACTGCTGGTCTGCCTCTGCTAGAGACTGGAAGGGAAATGAAAATGCAATTTAAAAAAGCAGAAGGCTGAGTAGGACATTGAAATCTGCAGGATATTATATCTTGAATTCAGTTACACCCCGACTGGGGTTTTTTCCTATTTTTTCCCCCTTTGTGTGAAGGAAAGAGAAGTTTTGGTAAGTTAAACAATCACATGGACGGTCAGTTTCTAAATATAGTAACTTCTCAAAATATATCCCCAAAGTCATTAATAAAAAGCTTTTATGAAAGCAACAGAGTTACAGGTAATATGTAGTAATTATTCATTAAACTGGGTGGGAAACAAAGCAAAATGACTTTACTATCTTTGTTCTAATTTTGTTAAGAATGCATTGGGTTATTTGTAATGCAGTAGCTTTCAGAAGCAATGTGAAAGTGTGGCAGTTAACAAGATATTAATAGAAAGAAAAATAATTAAAAACGTTATTGATGCAAATGTATAGAGGTACCTGTTCTTTGGATTTTGTATTTCACTGACAGAGACAGCATGGACAGGCTTCTTCACCCAATGACCCAAGGATTGTCTTGGGCTTGCTTCAAGAGAAATTTGAAGCAAAAAGGAATATTTCTGGATGAAACTTTTGCCAATCAAAAATCAGCCTTACCTTTCAAATTACAGAACTGCAAAGACACAGATGAGCCAAAAATGTGAAATGGACCAGAGACGAAGTCAGAGCAGATTCCAGGCAACACGAAGAGGTTTTTGACCACCTTGAAATTGATAAATTTCTTGATGTTTTCCTTTTGGATTAAATCCTGGAGCACCCATGAGTCTCTATGATACATGAGCAACATTTTCTCTCTATCTTCAGTGTTCCCTGAGCTAAGGAATCAGACCTACACTATGTCCTTCTAAAAGCACCCTTAATTCAAATTAAAAACTCCAGAGGACTGGATTAGAAACTTCAAATTAATGCCCAGGATTTTTTCTGCATTGTAGTCTGCCTTCGGGATTTAACTGTTGTTTCCCCCTTGCATACCTGCCATTCCAAAACCAGCAAGTAAATCCTCTTTCCAGAAGAATTACCCGTGCAAAAGTGATCCTGCCAGCTCCAAGTGGCTCTGTGGGCAGATGACACACACACCTTTCCCACTGGTGCACTTCAGTCCCTCTGATGCCTGTATTTATTCTAGTGGAACACCTGTAAGGAATTCACTACACTGACTCTTGAAGCATTTACTTTATAGAGATGCATTTTTTTCGCAGGACATAAAGATGTGGCCTCCTTGAAATGGCAGAAGATGAGAGAGGGGGCAGGAGATGTGGCTGGAAGATGGGCGGTGAACTGCTCAAAAAGCAGGCACTGGCTTTGCTTCTGCTGTCTCAGTGCCAGCAAGGGTGCAGTGCTGGCGCTGGGCAGGGTGCCCTTCTCCTGGGAGAGAAATGGGGACAAGAAGTATCACTGGGAAGGCACAGAGCTTGAAGGACAGGCAGAGGGTCACAGCAGGGCTGTGGGGGGACACAAGCAGATACTAGGGATGTTTGTGAGAGGTGGGTGCTGGTGGAGAGATTGCTGTGTGCTCAGGAGGCATGGAGCTTCATGGCAAATGTGGCATGGAAAAGGGCAGCACAGGGAAACAGCATTCACAAGTAGACCTGAGCAGGGAGCTGCAGTGATGGTACGTGCCACACTATGTGTGTAAGTTGGGCTGCAGAATTTGGCTCTTGAAAAGCAGAGTTCCACGCACATGAGGGAGGGTTATGGTAAAAAGCACAGCAGAGTTAGGCTACAGCTGAGAACTCCTTTTGGCTCCAGCAGTGTTAGTGAACAAGTGATGTACAATGCTGTGATGTAGAGCATGAGAGACACTGCACAGGGGTCACCCGGGCACTTGCAAGAGCCTTTTGTCCCTGTGTGTTTTCCTGGCTGCCTTGGCTTAGGAAGTCAGCAGGAGTGCTAAGACTACCAGGTATCCTTTTCTGGCAGGTTACATCTGCTTGCTGATGGGTTCCTTAGCCAGAGCAATAAACACAAGCAGGAATGCAGTTGTAGGCAGCCAGGCTTTGGCCTGACCATGACTCTTTCTCAGCTGTAAGAATAATTTCAGAAGAGCAGACTAAGGGAAATATTTTTTGCTTAATAGGTTATAGCATCTCATCAGTCCCATGCCATACAACACACAATTTTATAAACTGTTGCACTTTGCCTGGATATAAATGGATTGTAACTGATAACCCATAAAAAATTATTAGTTAGTTGTAAGTTTTTTTAATGGAGTAAAAATATTGCAGTAATGAAAAAGCTGACATTTTAAGGACTGCTAAAGCAACAGATTCATCAGAAGAATGTGTTAGCAGAACAACAGTGTATATCTCGGCTATATATGGAAAAAAAAAAAAGATGACAGTGTTTAAGGCTAAGGATAACAAAAAACTGGGGGTAACCAAAAATCCAATAAATTGAAACAGGGGCTGTGTGAATATGTTAGCGATCAAGACTGAAGGGGGAAAAAAGTATTATCTAAATGAGTGCTTGATAGCCAATACTTTGGGTGATTTGGATCCCTGGATACTCTTGATCTGATCATTAGCGTATATGGTAGATACTGTGCAAAATCATCTCGCCACAGAGTTGCATGGTTAGAGCAAAGATCTGGGCCTGTGCTGTTTTATTATGTTTCTCTCTTTAAGTATTTCATTGACCATTTTCCATTCAAGTGACATTGGGTTTTTATAAACCTGAAAGTAATTTCATTTTCATGAATCCCGTTTTCCTCTGCCCTTCAGAAGGGGTGTAACTATTTCCTTGTGACAGAAGGAATACAGGGGAAGTGAAACAATGCATGGCCTAATCAATATCAGTAAGTGAATGCCATTGAGTAATTGAATCTGCATTTTTAGGGCAGCCTGTTGCCATAATGAGTGGTCTGCAGAGCAGAACTGCTCTAGACAGAAGATAAAGGCCTCTGGTGAAAATGAGCCCTTTTCAGATGCAAATACTGGAATGAGGGACTATTTGGCTTTTATTAGATGTGGCTGTCTTTCTAAACCAGCACCAATACTTCTTTACATTAAGAAATGCAGAAAACACTGGAATTATTGTTGACATCATTTAACTGTACAATGGGTAGTTATCTCAGTCTCCCTTTCTTACTTTTTAGGACCTGTTTGCTGAATTTGACAATAAAATCCCATCAATAATTAAACACCTAATTTTCTTTGGAGAGAAAAAATAAGATGAACACTCTATTTTCTTAGGTAATTCATGGTTATTAATTGAATGACTTGCTTAAAATCAATGTTTGCAAATAATGTATAGGATTCTTTTCCAGCCACCCCATAAATACTAAGCTGATTGAAAGAAACAGAGAATAAAGTAATGGAAATATATCTTTAGGCAGTGGTAAGATTTTGTATGTGTGTTCCAATTTATATGAAATTGATTTCACACTTTCACTGGTGAATGAAGCCTTGAATCAATCAAGTGAACACACACATGAGCAGGTGTTCACACAGCTTCCCTCTTGCTGAGGCGCTGCCCAGGGCACCATTGTAAGGGACTCCTTTGGCTTGCAATAAATCCCACATTTCTGCAGGATTAGGAGCCACAGTGGGCAGCTGTGAGCTCAGGCAGCTGCTCCCGCATGGTCTCTGTGCCAGCCAGCCCTCTTGTTGTGCTGAGCCTGGTCTCTGAGTGAGCCCTGCAGCAGGGTGGCACCTGGCCTGGCTGAGGCAGAGAAGGCACTGCCCTGCAGGCAGTGGCTGTGCTGGAAGCAATTGAGGCAACAAGGGCAGGAGAAAGGACAAAACTATTTATGTCATACAGGTAAAAAACTTTGCCCTTTGGTGACCCATGTAACTTTTGTTAGTTACATTATGCATAAGAAATTATGTGAATCTAGTCAGGATGTTCTTTTGTCTTCTCTTTTCTGGGTCCTTGTTCCCGCATCTCCAAAAAAA
>WBNP01000655.1:2730-25592 GCA_013401095.1 Passerina amoena | reverse complement strand
TTTTTTTGTAGTGTAGTTAATAAAGTTTTCTTTCTTTGTTACTAAGTAAAAGCCTGCTTTGCTTATTCCTGGTCACATCTCACAGCAGACACCAGGGAGAAGGTATCTTCATGGGGGCACTGGCATTGTGGCAGTGTCAAACCATGACAATCAGAAACCAACTGAATAGAAAACTTGGTATGTAGGTTTTCTCCAGCTACAAATGCAGAAGTCTTGCCAATGTGTCTGATTCTGTTGCTTGAATCAGGTTAAAACTAAATGCAAGGAAACTGATACCCAACTGGCACTGATGAGCAGTGTAATGTGTGGAACAGCCTGTGCTGTCAAAGAAGGGGAGAGTCACATATGGCAGCCTTTGAAGCCAAGTACAGTTCATCTTCTGGAACATGCAGAGCTTTCCTCAGAGCCAGCCAAACAAACTCTCTGAGGTACTTTATCTTTATAGCTGAAGATGGATGATATTGCCAGCAAACCTTGGGAAAGCTGGCCAGGGGCTGCTGCTCAGGGGCCAGTGGTGAGCGAGTGCCTTTTCCCCAGTTCTCGCCCATCCTGTCGCAGTGGGGAGTGAGCGAGGTGATGTTTGGCTGCCTGTTGGTAAACCACTGCAAGGGTGAAAGGCTTGTCTTCTTTTTCTTTGAAGATGGAATTAAAAGCTAGAGAGAAGGTGTGAATCCCTTGGGATGGGAACTGTGGTGCTCAGCACTGGGGGCCTGTTTTCAGCTGTGGAAGTAGATGGTTGGTTAGGAGGGAGTGTCATCTCTGAAACAGTGAAGATGACCTGAACTGTGGGGCAACACGTCATGGACAAAGAGGGAGTTTCTGTGTTTTGGCTGCAGTGACTCTGAAGTTCTGAGAAGGAGGTGAAATGTTAAAAAGAGGTCTAAATTCAGAAAGAGTACCAAAAAGCTGCTAAACAATGCAGTATTCAAGGAAGGCAATAAATTGTATAAGGTAATGAACAGATTTACAGACTTGGAAAACATGAAGAAGAAAAATGCATTTAGGTTAAAAACGAGCAATGAGTTTCTGGACAGGTATGAACACATCTTGAATGAGGGAGAATGAGGTTGGGAACATTGCATGAGTGCCTGCTATAAAACCAATCTCTCTGACTTGGAAACCTCCTGGAAGTGACATTTGGCTTAATTATGTGAATGGTCCGGCTGTTTTATTAAAAAGTTTCAGCACAGTTTGTGAAACACTCACTCCAGAAATCACTTCAGACATGAAGTGCTCCAAACTCTCCTTGGTCTGTGAATTTTGAATGTGCCAGGCGATGCTGAGCCTATCACTTGGGCAAGCACGTGGGTCTTGGCCTACAGGGTGCATTAACTGACGAGAGGAATAATAAAAAAATCTGTGGAGAAAAGCACCAAAACCCAGTGGTCTTGATAGTTTTGTGTTTTCACAATAGCTTGTAAAATGAAATAGGGTGGATTCACACCCCTAGCAGTGTTGATGGTGGATACCCTTCCTACACTGCTCTGATTCTTGCCTTACATTTTTGTATGAAAAGACATCGTGAGAGAGTGGCTATGTGAAGGTGAACAGCCTTGTGCCTTTATTAGTTATTCAGGAGATCTTCTCAGTCTTCCAAGGAGCAGTAGCATGTGCTATAAAACAATAAAAGAGGAGTTTCAGAAAGGCTTGGGAATCACGACAGTAAAGTGGGCAGAGTAGAGACAGAGAAATTGCAGATAGGAGTCAGTGAAAAACTATTAGAAGTGAGTATAAAGACCAGAGGTGAAAGATTCGATTTATGAAAAAAAGAGACGGAAAGCTCTGTTTGAGACTGATACTGGTGAGTGTTAACTTTGGTGACCCAGAGTTGTACCAGTGCCTGCTAGCACAAGAGCCAAGTCAGTGAGTGAGGCTTTGGGTATGAGGATTCAGAGGTGGGAATCTGAGATCATCTGGACACAGTATCCTAGGAATGTGATATGGTCTCTCTGGGGTAACCTTGCAGTGGTTTTGTTAGAATTAACAGTTCATTATATTATGTTTCTAAATGCTATACAGCTATTTTCTTCTCAGAAATTTGCATCTCAATGCCTGCTTATTTATTTCTTGGCCCAGAATATTCTTGAGTTTCGCTCTCTATCTTTTGCTCTTGTATTTTCCAACACTGGAATTACAGTTAGAACCTAGGACATGCCTGACTTTCCACAGGTAAAAGCGGATCCCATTTCTGTTCCAAAGTATCATATTACTGATCTGAATCATTTTTGCTCTAATCTTTTTCTCGTTGTTAATTGAAAGCTCTCAAGAACAAATGTTTTTCTCAAGTACTTATTATTGAAAGATTCTTAATCCCTATTGCTAATTACATCCTTTTTAAGTATGGAATTTCTGAGCACCTCCATGCAGAGGTCAGTCGGAGGGTTATAGTATGTTTGCTCTCTAAAGTGCAACACTTCTGTGGTTTCCATTTTCAAAGCATAAATTGAAGCTAAAAGTTACATCTTTATTGCCTGTCATTACATTTCCTTTCACTTCAGTGTTCCCCTTTGCACGTGGCAACCATGACACCAGACCTTGAGGACTGTAAGCATGTCTCAGTGACTCAGCCATTTTATTTTATTAATTTGCCTCATTTTAATAACCTGCATATCTTTCAATGGAACAAAGACCCAAACCCTACACTGTTACTAAACCCAGCAGAGATGGAATATCACAGAGGAACGCCAGATGATATTTTCAGAGAAGTGCAGCCATCCTGATCCTTTAGATCACAGAAAAATAAATTTTGTTCCTTTATAAAGGCTGATAGTATCAGCTACCAGATATTCCAATGAGATAATGCCATGCTTCGAGGCAGCCACCCTCTCCCTAGAGGAGAAGTAGGGAGGGAGATCATTTTCACTTCATTTTTTTCTGTAGGTAAACCAGAAAAAATCTACTATCATGAATTTTGTCTCCTATAGAAACAGGAGGTAGGATCTGTATCTGCACATTACATCATGATGTGGCTTATTGTAGAACAGCATTTTTGTGCCTGGGGCAGTGCAGTTCTGCAGGTCTTGTTGAATCTATTTGACAAACCACTGCAGAGATAAATGTCTCTCTCTGTTGAGGGTGCTATGGAAGAAAGCCATTTTTCTCCCATTTTCCCAGAGAAAATGACACTTAAGCCTTTATCTCCTTGTGCTTTTTACAAACATGATTCTTGCTTCCCTCTGGCCTCTGACAAGCAAGGTTTTGTGTGTCCATGTAGGGAAACCATTGTGGTGGGGGATGAGTCCCCCCAGTCTCTCCTTAGGCACACCCTAGACTGTGTTTTCCAAATGCTGCTCTGCAGAGGTTGGTGTCACAGCAGGCTGGCAGGAAGGATGAGCACAGTTGTCATCTGACAGCAGCACCTCAGACTCTGCTGTTGGGGACGGCACAGGAGGTTTTGTGACCATTTCAGCCCAGCAGCTGCCAGCTTTGTTCTGCCTACAGTCAGCTGTGCAGCACCCACCTTTATGGAAGGAACTGCAGAACGGACTGAGAAACCATGATTTCCCCTCTCTCCTAAGGCAGACCATGATAGAGGTTTAGTGAAACTGAAGAATTCCAGGCACACTGCCTCCAGTGTCTTCACAGCTCAATTGTTCAAAATTCAGCTTATTCAGTGCCAGAATCACTGTCCTACCCATGCCACCAGCAAAACCAGTTTGTCTGAAAGTGAATGAAGGTGGGTAAAAAGGAAAGGCATTTAAATCTTAGTTTCAGAGGAAGGTGGACACAAAAGCCCACAAGCATATTCTTCACCTTAAAAGCTACCTTTAAAGTAAAATTTATTTATTAATATATATTTTTTTTAATCTGGGAATCTGTTTCACAGTGTTTGTGTTTGAGTAGTCTGTAATCCTGAGAGGGATTTGCAGTGCAGCTGCTGCTATCACCAATCAGACTAAGTGTGTGTCAAGGAACATAATTAGATATTGAGACAGATGATATGGGCATCGTTAGAGGCAACTTAGAAAATTGCAACCTGGTAAACCCTGCCTTATCTGATGATTAGTTGCAGTTGAATGTTTGTCACAGAAAAACCGGGGAGGTGAGGATGGTGCATGTGCTGATGTGTTTGGGACTGGTGTTCTGTTGAGAGCTGCCATGAGAGCAGTGCAGAGGTTTAATGAGACACCTCGCTGCACTCAGCCAAGGGGAGCACGCTTGGGAGCTCCATCCCTTCATGGAAAAACAGAGGAGCTGTGCCTCTTGGGGCCAAGGAGGTGCCTGAAGCTCACAGGAGACTATCCCACTACCTGGGGTGTAGTACTCTTAATCTCACTAGCTAAGAATATGTTATTACATTGTTGACAAAGGACTGTTTCTCTTTTTTTAAAGTGATACATTTTGAAAAATGGTAATTTATACAGATGAAAAAGAAAATTCTTTATGATATGGAGTGCTTCATTATTTCCAGGATTCATACTTGAAATTTCAGATTAAGCTCTTCATCTTTCTATTTTTATTTGCATACAATGCAAGTTGACATCACTTATTTCAAATTAGACTGAATTAAGAGACCCGTATGATGTGCTCCTGCAAATGTACTCTCCTTTCTGATGTGCAAGCTTGACAAATTGTAAAATACAGTATTTTCTGAAACAGAGGAGAAACCACTTCAGACTGAAATTTGGTGGTATTTCAGAGTAGGTCTTGGTTGTTTTCCTGCGTAGGCATAAAGTAGGAAATAACCCACAGGGATTTAACAACCTGTCTGGGAATTACAGATAGATTCAGTGGTTTCATATAGCTCAGAAGCTGGCAACAGGGCCTTTGGGTGATTGCACTCTATTTCTGATATGCTGATTCAATTTTGGAACAGTAATTAAGGGGTGATACCACTCCTCCATGCTGAGCCAGAATATTGCTATTTAAACAATGAGTGTGCTGTCACACAAACTTTTGAAAACCCTGCAAAACTGAAGTCACTGAGTTCAGTGCATCTCTGAGGCTTGCCAAAGAGCAGGGGATCAAAGCAGGCTGTCACCTGGTCTGCTCCTGTCAACTACTTCCACATCATTAGACAGGCTAGTGCTACATTGGTTGAAGGCAAGGGAAGGTAAAATTAGAAGTAACTTGAAATGATGCTTCAGCTAACTCAAGACAGTTTCCTCTGAGTGTTGAGCCTGTGTTTTGCCATCCTGTTTTGCTTTATCTATAGTCAACAGAGTTGAACATAGTGAACATAGTTGAAATGTCTTATAACCAAACCTCACTTTTTCTGGAATGGCCAAGTTTCTATGGAACCAAGACAAATTAGGAAAGAATGTGGCAGACACGTGTGAAAAATATACACTTTTAAACTCCTCATTTTTTAGAGGCAAAAAGGTTTAGTGTAGGGTCAGTACCTACATCTTAAAAGCCTGTAATATGAAACAAAACTAAGTTCACATTTGATAGTGAAACCTTCCAGGAGTTGTCTTCTGAAGACTGATTCCAGGAATAAAATTAAAATCTCACTTGAAATAGAAGAACTCTGCATCAGAAAGGAAAAGTAATGCTAACTTGAAAATAATTAAAAAGAATATGGAAAGGAATGGGAGATTTAATTTTAGGGAAAAATCTATTAGCGCACAGTGCTAGCTAACACACAAAATCTATGACTAGCATAATAAAACCTCTGGCAGGGGATGGTGAAGTGCTGGAGGTGGATTTTTATGAAGCCTCTGTATTGTGCACACTTGAAAGTGATTGAGGGCAGCAATGAAAATTGAGCAATAGTGCTGGTTACAGTTTGAGACACAGCAGGAACAATGCAGTGTTCAGTAACATTACCCAAACCATCCAGTCTCTGGTATGCTGTGGAACTGAAATCCTCTCATCCTCCAGTTACTTTAGGACTGCCTGATTCTCACTGTTCATAATAAAATAAGGATTAAAAAAGTCACAAATGCCAACTAGCTGGTTACTGATGTGTTTGCAATACTGATTTTACTGCAGAAAGCACTAGGAGCTTAGTGTGACCTAAGCAACTTGATCAACCCCATATCTGACCCAAGGTGGACCAGGGTCCTCCTGAGTAATTCTGAAGAGCAAAGGATTCTTGAGTTTAGGATACTTGCATGCTAGGGTATGACAGCTGTGTGGAAATACTTGGGAGATGCTGAGCAAGGAAAGCACACTCCTCACAGCCTCCTGGCCAGGCGTGTTCTGGAACTATTTTCTTTTCTGGGTTTTATTTTTTGCGTATTGTTGTGAGACCTAAGAATGTACTCATTTGAAACAAAGCTAACATAACAGCTAATGCATTAAGATACCTTTCCTTTTATAGCATCTCCTATTACATGACTTTAAAATCTCACAGGAAATAAATGTATCTGAACATTCTAGTAAAACTTGTTCCTTGATTTCAAGTAATATGGCACTGGAAAATATTACAGGTTATTGGTATTCAAGTGACTGCACCAAGTGTGCCATCCTTACTTTAAATTTGTATCTGATAAATTCTGGAGAAATTATTTCAGAATTGGACTTGCCTTGTGTATAAATGAGGATTTTCTCTCAACTGTTCTCATAATACTTGTGATGAAACAAATTGTTCCTCTGGTCCAGATGGTGCCTCTAGTCAGGTTAACTAAAATACTGTGCCTGCTCTATGGGAACAGCTATGCAAATAATTAATTTGTCACTTTGACAAAGCCAAGAGAAGCAAATGAAAAAAAAATCTACAAAAGCTCTGCCCAAAACTTTGAAAATGGTTTATGGAGCTGTTGGATTAGATTCAAATCCCTTTGCTCTTGTGGATTTGTAACTTACTGTTGAGATTTCCCTGCTCTGGTGGCATCATTTGGGGAACGACATTCCAAAGTGCAGGAAGAGCAAAAATGAAAATGTAATCACAGGTGGAACACTGGCATTGGCCAGTAGTGGCTTTAGTTTTATCTCTTTGTTTGGAGAGCAATATAATATCAGGAATATAATTCCTTCTGCCTTGCTAGTGGAAAGCTCAGCAGTTCACAGTGTGAGAGCCTTTGACTGGAAATATTTTTAAAAACAAATGCAAGTGAACTTGTTCTCTGATAGTGACAAGCACCATGCTGGCCCAGAGCAACAGAGACTTCCACGTGGTGGGACTTCAAGAAAAGTCAACCTGATCCTGCAGATGCATCACCGTGTCTCTGTAAGATGATGCTTCAAAAAGGCAAATGAACTTTCCCCTCTCATTCTTCTGGAAGCATTAAGTACTGTAATTTATTATCTATCAGCATTGCAAGGGAGAAGCTGGAGGTTAATGTAGAAAACCCTGATGGAGCTTTGAAATTCTTTTCTCTCTTTAAAGATTAAAAAAAACCCCAGCCCTTATTCCACCAGAGCAATTACCTTATGCTTCTTCAATTTGTTATTTTAACCTTTGAAATGCTGAGGAGCATTCTATTAATCAAATGTCTTTCAGAGCAACTGGATGTGTCTGCTGTAACTGATCAAGAAATGTGCTACTTTTTATAATCCTAGGTTTCTGTCTTAAAAGTGGTGGCATTAAAGCATGAACCAGACTTGTCTGGAGATGGCTGCTGTAGCACGTTTGCCTCACATCCATGTTCACACCACCTCCTGCTCTTTCTCTCACTTGCCGTGTGTACACTGTGCCATAGTGCTAAAGGTAACCAGAGGAAAGGTGTTTCATCTCACTGCTGCAATAGAAAACTTTATTTGGAGTTTGAAGGCCACTGAACTTCCAAGGGACCCTCTTCATTAAACTGCAAGTTGATGTGTTTCTCAGTGCTTTCTTAGAGGTATTTTCTGTTTCCTACACATTATTTCTAGTAATTCTTGTGAGAGAGGTACCTCCCCCCTAATTTCCATTCCTGAAGGTTAAGAATAAGATCTGTAGATGCTGTGTGGACCTAGAGTACGCAGGCCAAAAGCGCTGCTTTTGGCTAACACCTGTATAACAAAGCTGTGAGTTGTATTAACCCTCCCAAGTTTCCATGTAGCCCCAAGATAAAGAAGTAGCATAAACCAGTTAAGTTATGAATTTGAGGAAGCTTGAAATACTGCTTATGGAAACTAGGGCCCTCATTTGGAGTGTTGGTGTGCACTCAGGAGTGACATTTGTTACTTGAAGGTCTGATATTCAACCACCTGTTAGCAGAAAAACCTGCTCAACTGTGAGTAGCTTGGTAACTCCCTGAACCAGAGCTTAGCACAGAGTAGTATTTCCCGAGCTCCACTCCCCATCTTGCATCTAATGAATAATGTAAGCAGTGGTTTTCACTGCTATTTACTGTTCAATGAATGGCAGAATGATGTGTGACCTGAATAAATATTTAAGTGTTCTACTGTCTGCGAAGTTTTCGTTTTGCTGTAAAATGCATTTAAGAATACACTAGGCAATTCCAAAAGGTTAAAGCAGTGAACTGGAATTGTCCCAGGTGCAGGATGGAAAACATATTTGTAGTTTACTCAGCCTCTTCTTTAATGTAAAGGTTAAATAAGTTTCTGATGAATAATGACACCTTCTTGCATTTTAAATTGCAGCTGACTTTGTTACGTGTCAGCAAGGCCCTATAAAACAATAGGAAAGCAGTAAAATAGTGTGGGCAGGTATGTGTGCTGAGCTGCATGCACAGGCTTAAAGAAAGTGGCAGTGGGAATAGGCTTAACATGGCAGATCAGAACTTTTTCATTAATGCCAAGAGAAGGGTGGAGGATGGGCACTTTTCAAAACAGGAAACAGGATACAACTATCTTATCTAATTGTGGAAGTACAGTAAGCACAGCTGTCTTACCTGTTTGAACTCTTAACTAGGCATTTTGTTCAGGATGGGATATTTCTAACAGTGATTCTGTGCTAAGCCTAAAGCTGCATTTATCTCAGACTCTGTGAGCTTTGCTGTTGGTACTTTTTTGGCTTTGATGCTTTTGCCACAGGAAATGTTTGCCTTTGTGGTTCATGGGTGGTGCAAGATGCCCCTGATAAACGGACTGAAAGTCTGTTGCTGTGGGTGACTATCTGCAGGTGGTTGATGCATCAAGTCCCACAGCCTTCTTTCCTCATGCTCATTGTTAGTACAGGAAGGCAGAAAGTGAAAGATAAGTGTACTAAATATTTTCTATATATTGCTTTGCTTGACTATTTTCCCAGTGCATCATATTAAGTTTGTTAAACCCTATGATTTTCTTAATACTACTCAATATAGAACTTTGTTCTTCTAATGGGTTCTCTTGCCTCCTGCAATTCTTAATGTTTTTACTTGTCTTAATGCCCATTTATGGATGAATTTTATGCATTTGAGATGCACAGTGAAAGCACAGCTGCTAATTCCTTCTGGCAAATTGACTGGAAATTGCCAGGTACTGAGCACTCCCAGACATTTTAAAGGAAAGTTTCGGCTGCACTGTCTCAGGAGTGTGCTTATTTTGTTTAAACTAGTTCAGTAATTTCTCATTTGAGAAGTTCTTGGACTGTTACATTTTCAAATGTAGATTCAAACCCACACCTGCCTCTTGTTAATACTTTTTATTAACAAATAGTAAGTAAGTTGACCAGTTCCAAGATACAGTAAGAGTATTTGCAATTGATGGTATTTTTAAGAAGCAGGAATATCAAGATTTGCAGTGTTTTCTGTATTTTATTTCTCTTAAAAGTATATCATGAAGATACATACACAAAGGTATGCAAATTTGGGTGCATTTTGGTATTTATGGAAGAAGGCATCAAACTTTGGGTGGGGTCTGGAACGCTGTGCATGAGTGCCTAGAACGCATCGGGGGGAATAACCTGCAAAGGAGTTTCAGAACAGCAACACTAACAACAGAGTAATCTGGGCTTAAGTAATGGTGTCTGTCCATGTGGGGTGTTCAATTCAGACCCTGTCTGGAAAGCAGATAAAAATGGACTTGAGCATGGCATAAGCACTCAGAAAAGTGTAGCTGTCTCAATGAGCAGAACTCAAAGAACAGCCCCCTGGCAGGGCATTACTGCCTTGAGTGGTTTCTGTGTCTCTAGAAAATGCTGCCCCATGATTACAAACCTGTGGTTCAAGTCAGCCAGAGTCTGATTGAATTCTTGGTGCCATTGAAGTTAACAGCAAAACTTGTGCTGATTTTTACTCAGAGCAAGATTTCTTCTCTCAGTTTTCCTAAGTACAGAGAAACAGTAATTACAAAGGCCAAGGTTTTCAAAGTTACCAGAAGGATTTAAAGTGCCCTGAAAACATAAGTTGTGGGTGTTTGTTTCCCTTGGACAGCTCTTGCAGTCTGAATTCTATGTGAAATGTGAAACCCTGATGAAATATCAAGGACTCTCAGAGAGAGGACTCACCAGAGTCACTGCATATGGACTGCTGAACTGGCCACTCAGAAGGGGCCAGCCCTCATCTATCAATGTGTAAGGTACAAATCCAGGGCAAGAGATTTGTCGCTTGTCTGGAAGTGGTATTTCTCTTGCAAAAGAGTATTCAAATTGAAGAATCAGCAGGTATACAAAAATTGTAAAGGAGGAGTACACACAGGTACCCCTGGGGTTGCTGACACTGAGCTGCCAAAGAGCAGAGCTGAGTGAGAGCATAGATTAACCAGGCAGAATGATAAAGTTATTTTTTCAGACATGAAGGCTTTTTGAGCTTTCCAACAGAAAATCAGGTAACATTCTCAGTTAATGAAGTGTCAGATTGGAACCATGGCACAACCAAATTAAGCACTGGTCACATGAACATGCTTGTAGTAACTGCTAAAACCAGCTTCCTTTCTCCTGCCTTTGTTCTAACCCAAGTGTTCTTACAGGGCAATGCTTAGACTTGGAAGCAGCACAAATTTTATTTAGGAATTTGGTGGGTACATAGGATGGGACCGAGTTCACCTCTGAACTGGAAGAAGTGTTTCCATCTGCTTGAGATTATCAAGCACTCTAATGCCCCCTATGTTCTTTGCAACAGGTCTTAATTTCACCAGTTCACCAAAAATGCTCATAACAGAAAGCAGCAAGGAACCTGAAGAAAGGAAGGTTTATGTTTGTTCCCTCATTCCAGGGTTCATAAAAATGTTCCCGTCTTATCACAAGAGAAAGAGAAAAGCCAGTTCTTGAAAGTTTTGTAAGGCGTTTGAATCAGTCTTTGCTCTGTGCTGTTTTCAGGGCTGTACATTCTGCTTGGGAAGTTTTTCTCACCCAGAGACTTGTTTGTTAAAGAAGAGAGGAGTGGAAGATTCCCCACAGTATCTTCATGAATGAGCCAAACAAATGTTTGTGCTTGGCTGTTTGAAACAGATGCTATTCAAACTCTAAAATAGCTCCAAGTTTTCTGTTTGGAACAGGAGCCAACATAACAATCAGAATGGTCTCTATCACTCTTTGTCTCAGACTTGAGCAGCATCATCCAGGCTGAGTCTGACTGGGACATCGTTCTCCTGTCATGGCCCAGTTGTCTCATCTCTCAAGTGTATGGAATTCTGTTAGCAATTCATTTGCTGGATCACAAAGTGACTTGGTGTTTCTTCCTCTGCCCTCTCCACTCCCAGTTTCAAACTCTGAACAAAGCTAAAAATTTCTGCTGCCAAACTTCCAAGAGAATATAATGAAGAGAGTCCTGAAACTGGGAAAATATATGGAAAAGCCATTTCCATTCTGTTCTCTCATTTGTGCCAGAGGCTCTGTGTGGCCTTTGAGTGTCAGACCCAAGGTGTTCATTCAGAAAGACAGCCTGTGACAACATGTATTTGCATATTGTACCACGGAGTGCTGATGGTAAATGTGCAGTTTCACTTCCCTCAGCCTGTTCATTGAGACCATGAAGTGTTTGTATGTGTTTGTAAATCCCATCCATGTCTTTGTAAAAGGGGAGATATTTACTATTTTTTACTCTCATTCATAGAGAAGAATTGAAAAACAATCCTGTCTGAAGTACCTAAATGATATAAAATTTGTTTTTTTTTTTTTATTTTTATATATTTCTTGTTCTAACAATATGAATTTCTTAATAATATAAATTATCAAGAAATTGAAACTTAGAGGTTACTAAGACAGACTAATTGATGTAAAAATTCCTGCAGACACTAAGCAACCCTAAACTAAACTATTTGTGTAAAAAGTCCCATTAGAGAAAATCCAAAAGTCTAGTGAAAGTAGACATGAGTTAGGCAATCAAATATCAATTGTTCTGTATTTCCAAAATAAAAAATGTAACAGTCTGAATAAATAAATCGCCTAAAAGCTTTTGGTTGGAAACTGCACATGAATTAAATGGAACTAGTTAGAATTACAAAAGGTGATAAAACTTTGAAATCTGAAGTTTTGCTGCTTCCAGGCCTTGTACTTGCTGACTTTAAATGTTGAGAGCCTGGCAGAGTGTAGTAGATCAGCTTTAATCTCTGGAATGGCCTAGGGCTTGGATCCTTTTGATCTGTAATACAGAGAGAGAATAACTAATTTCTGTGTATCTTGAAATTAGGTTTTAAAAAACACAATTAACATGAATGCCAGCTACTGAACAAGGATGTTTTATCCCTCCAAAGAAGGAGGATTTAGGGTAAGTACACAGAAGCGTTGACAATGCCTTATTTCATTTTTTGGACTTGTTATTGTTTTTCTCTTTGTTTTCAGATATGGGTAACCTAAGACCTGCAATTAAGAGAGTAAAAAGGAAGCGAGAATAAATTAACGAGAGCAGAGGTTAAATTAAGATAACCAGTGTCACTGAATGGAACCACCTGAAAATTCATAAATACCAGAAAACATCCTGCTGCCAGAGGGAGGGAGTAATTTTGACAGCCAGTTTCTGGCTGATATTCTCAGTTTTGGGTACGTGCATATTTTATTGAGTTTATTGAGATAATATTTGACTGTGAGGTGGGATCACACAACTTGGTGAAAGCTGTGAGCTGTGTGCAGTGGGGAGAACACAACAGATGCGGCGAAAGAGAAATGCTCCTGTTCAATCAACAAAGGCATCCAAGGTTTTAAAATATCAGGGCCTATCCCCACTTTGGCAATTCTTAACACTAGTACTACTGATAATTATCTTCTTTTAGTAGTAAAAAGATGATGTGATCAAGAGATTTCTGTCATGCAGACTGTCCTAACAGTGAGGAGGGCCAATGTCTAGAACTTCTACTGGAAGACAACATCACACTTTGAAGTGTGATACTGGGTTTGTACATTTTTAATATGTTGTCTGCCATTTGCACGCTGGCAGTTTATATACAGACACAAACAGGACGGGGCAACTGGAATCAGTTCCTTGAGTGGTTTATTTTCCAACATCAGTCTCAGTACATTGTTATGACAATGGAGACAAAAGATGTGACCAGCTCACTGTTTCAGCAGAATGCCAAAGAATCTTAAATTACAACATACCATAAGACAGTCTCAATCTCAGTCTCAGCCAATCACATAGAGGAAAAGCATATTGACAGTAGTTCTATCCAATAATCTGAAGCACACGTAATTCTGGTTAAAACAATAACGGCTTATTCTCTAACACAATGGCTCGTTTATAAGAGACAAAGCATAGAGCTCTATTCATAATTAACCTTCTAAAATATACATTAAATAAACATGTTGCAACTTAGAAAGCTAAATGACATAGGCCTATTGTTCTATTTCTCATGTCTGCACTACAGCTTAGAAAACTTTTTGCTGCTTTAGCATTTGTTCCCATAACTGCTGCCTGAGGCCTGCCTTTTTGCCACCTTCCTAAAACCTTCTGATTTTTATGGATTCCAACATTGTCCTGGTTTAGGGCAAATGTGGGAGAAAATTTCCAAAGGGGCTCCTCTAGAGAACAGATTCAAGTGGCCCCTCCCTGAACTGGTTTGGGAAAAGATTTCCTTGGAGGAAAGTGGGAAAACCTGTTTATTTAACAGGCAAGGCATTCACCAGCACAAAAAATGAACAATTTTAAACAATAAAACCTCTTGCTGCTCCCAAGAGATGACACACTCAGGAAGTCCCTCCGTGGGCTGTAGCTTGGCTCACTCAGTCCCTTATCAGTCTCTTATCAGTCCCTCAGGTGCTGGAAATGCCGCAGCCCAGGCCCAGCCTGGTGGCCCACAGGTGAGAGCTGCCGGTGCTCTGCCGGGTGTTCAGTCCAGAGCAGGTTCAAACAGTTCCAAGAAAAAGAAAACCCACAGTCCAGAGAACTTCTCTGCCTCAGCTAGTGAAAAACTAAAAGCAAAGGAGAGCTCTGTCCTGCTGTCTGTCCATGCTGCAGACAGCATTGTCCAGGAGAAGGATGCGGGGGAGCAAGTGCAGTTTCTGAAAACAAAATGTGTGCTTCTTGTCTCCCCCCACCTTTGCTCTCAGAAGCTGTCTTAAAGGTGCAAAACTTAGTTCTGGGCCAAACAGATGAATGGGGATACAATTCAGCATCAGAAAATCACCCCAGGGCATATGTAATTTATATGTTTTTATGTTAACTTGACAAATTAGAAGGTTTTGTGATATGGAGAACTGTATAATTCAGAACAAGAGGGCACATTCTCAGCAGAGGCACAAGAGCAATGATTTGGTTTTACAGTAGTTTTGTTTCCTAAAATACATCCAACATACTGCATGGTATTTTATTTTTCTGCCAGATTAATTATGCAGCTTCCCATTTCACCCTGCCATCACTAGAGTTATTTTATCCAGGGATGAGCCTCCAGCTGGGCTGGCTGTGCCCAGGCAAGCCATTCCAGGGTGTTGGGCTGTGCTTGTGTGTTCTTCCTGCTGCACACCACAGTTCCAGCACTTCTGTTTCCTGGGGTAGGTGGCATGTCCCTTCGATTTAGATGGCAGACACAGAGGTGTTAGAGCAGTGGCTTGTGGAAAGAACATTTACACCCCAAAGTGTCACCAAAGCTGCAGCTGTGCTTAGTTTGGGATCCAGCATGTGTTCTTGGGAAGTCCAAAGGCAGCCTCCCAGAGCTGGGGGAACAATGCTCCATGCCAGTTCCCTCTCTGCAGTGTTGGAGGGTTGGAGGCTTTGTACTTCTTTGATCTAGAAGCAGATTATAGGTAAAATACTCTGATCACAGAGTCCCAGAATGGGATTGGGTTGGATGGGGCCCTAAAGCTTACTTCCTTCCAACTCCCTGCCATAAGCAGGGACACCATCCACGAGACCAGGTTGCTCAGAACTCCATCCATTTCTGTACTTTCATGGAGGCCTCCCTGTGATTCTCTGTGTGTGATGATAGTTACAGCTGATTTCATTTTTGTTATATGCTTACACAGTTCTAGGGGGATTTTATTATTATTATTTTGTTCTTATGAGGGTTTTTCCCTGAAAAACTTCCTATTTTAACTTGTTGCTAGACTGTCGAAGAGACATTCTCAAGGGAAGAGGGCACATTTTTTCTGAGGCCAGCTATATGCTAGCAGGAAAAAAAGTCTCTATAAATTTTTAAATTGATTTAAAGATACATTGGGAAAAAAACTGATATAAATTTCTTTTGTAAGTATTACAAACTTCTATTGAGTGCACGTTCCCATTATTTTCTTCAACAGCATTTACTATTCCATGACAATTGAGAGAGATCATTTAGTTAGACCTGCATGTAGCAAGGTTTTGTTGATGGTTAAATTGTCTCAGCAATACTTGTAACACATCTTTCAAAGCAGCCCAAGGTTTAGTCTCTTTCTGCCTGTTAGTTGGGTCTTAGTGATGTTTATTATTGGATACTTTGTCTTCCAATGGAGATTATAGCTCAGTGACACTCCCGGTGAAGCCCTTTTCCTGCATACTGAATTACAATTATTGGGACTGAAATACTACTTTTCTAGTTTATTATGTTTTTCAAATTACAATCCTTTTAATATTTGCAATGTTTAGAAGAAATCATCCTTTGAAAATTACTTATAACTTAGCAGAGCAACTGTAGTAGAAAACAGACAGGATGTTTTGTTCGAGCATCCAGCAGGGCTTTGGGTGACTGAACTGTCACCAGATTTATTCAGCTGGATTTTAACTCAGAGAGGAGAAGGTGCTGCTGCCAGGGTGTCCTGCACAGCACAGTGGAGAGTTCCCTGCTTACACAGGAGCACTTTTACCAAACCTTCCCTCCTGTTGCCAGGACTGCAGGTAGCAAACAATTCCCACAGTCCTCCTATGACACCATTTTGGGGAGGCCTTTTTAAGTAATGAGTAAGGGCCTTCAAAAAGGACTAACTGGGTGGGCATCCAGGCCATGTGTTCTGCTCTTTCTTTGCCATATGTTATTATAAGAGAAAATATTCTCAAATATCTATACTAATAAGAACTTTCTAGCAAGGGTGATTTTTTTGTATTAATTACAGTTGTAAGTGGTGTCAAGAAATGCAAACTTAAAATATTTGAAAACTTGTGAAACAAATTTAACATAGTTTTCAAATTGACTTTTAAACTAATGCTGTTTCTAGACATTTACTTTGCATATATAGACAAAATAATATTAAAAAATAATATAGGGAGAAATTCTTTGGAAAGGAAACTTTGTTTGCTTCATGGATATAGAATTACTGGAGAATTAAATCAGGAATTCTTGTTACAAATATATCTGAGTTTTGGAGCAGGTTTCAGAAACACTGTGTTTCTTCATACACTATTTACTTTATCAATGTCATAATGACCCCATATGTTCCAGAGTACAGCAAAGTGTGCTAACAAGATTGTTTGGTTTATTAAATTTATTCATAAGGATAAGAAAATAGTGCAAACCAGAATATTTTGCTGAGAAGGAGCTTTTGGTGAGATTTCAGTTTCTTTGATTTTTTTTTTAATTTTTTTAAGCAGAAGCAAGGAGTTTCTTAATATCCTGCCTAGTGCGTTTGGACAGCAGCTACAGGAACAGCAAGCATATGAGCAGGGTCAGTCCACCACAATCTACAGGCAGCCACAGAGCAGAAAACATTCTTTTCATTATTTCTGCTGTCTCCCTTCTCAGCTTTTTACTCTCTCTAGTTAATGGGAGATAGATCTGAAACACACAAGGGAAATAAAAAGGACAGTGATAGAAATAACAGACGATTCTTGATAATAATGAGGCTCTGAAGGAACTGCTTGTATTTGATTTATTGTGGTGTCTTGTAGTAAACATGGAAAGAAGATACTGCTCTTGAAGGTTTTTTAATCTTTCCTAATTTAAAATTTGAATGAAAGCTAATGGAAAACAATAAATTCTGGCAGACAATGTTATCCCTATATTTTAATATCGTATATGATGGAATAAGGAACCTCTTTACATCATTCTTCACTTGTGATACCACTTTGGCCTTATAAATCTTTTTATATATTTTCATTTTGTAAAGAAAATGTTCCCTGTTTTTGGTTTTTTTTTTGTTTTTTTTTTTTTTTTTTTTAATAGACAGTAAAAATACTCCTACTTGTGCTATTCCCCCTCCCTACCCCCAAATCTCTTAGCAACAATTCCTGTTGAGTACATGGGAGGACTTTAGGCAGAGCCCAGCTGGCATGGCCAGGGCAGCTCCTGGGCTGCTGGGAATGAGCACTCCTCATCCACTGCAGGTGGCTTCAGTGGGCAGTGTTGGTGTCCCCAAGGTTCTACCAATGGATATGGAGGCAGGGAAAGGTTGAAAGAGGAAGGATGACAAATAGGTTTATGGTCAACAGGTAATTTACTGACTGGTTTTATTTGAATGTTAGCCATTTTCCACCATTTATTAAGTATTGCCTCATAACAGAGGACTTTTCCTACTTTCAGTTGAGCACTTTGTTAAGTTTGCCTTCATTCCTCATTACCTGCCAGTTAAAGAAACATCTGTCTTCTGCAGCATCAAGTGATGAGGTAACAACAATCAAACCAGCATTCAGCACATTTGAAGTATTTTATATTTTAAGATTTTTCACTAGAATATCATCTAGAAATGAAGTTCTGCTAGCACTAAACTATTTTCATCTGTCTTTGCACCTGAAATCAATGTTTACATGCATTAGCTCTCTACTGAACCATTCCACCAGTTTCCTGATTTGTATGGGGAAATATTGTGCTGCTTACTTCGTTATTTGTTGACCTGTGACTCTTCTAAAATATATGGGATTAATTTTATAAGATGCTGAGTGCCCCTATGCACTATCTCCAAATGTTGCTATGGCACATGACACGTGCCTGGATCAGTAATTTAACCCATACCTGGAGGGGTTTTCTGGGCTTCTTTCCAAACTAGCATGTTCTTGTGAAGGTAACCAGACCAGAGCCACTCTGTGGATGCGTGTTTCTATGATGTGTGCTTAGAATTTTGTGGTTAGACACAGCACAGGAACATTGCCATTATTGAAAAACCAATGAGTATTTCCAAAGTTGATTGCTATCATCTGCAACTATTCAGAGTAATTCAACAACATGTGAATGAGCATAGTTTGGGCACTCAAACTGCATTAACAATACCCTGCAGTGGCTCCATGCACTGGCCATATGGCTCTAATTAAGGCTTCTCAGTATTTGTGTTTGCACACAAGAGAAAAAGAAACAGATCTGTCTTGGATGATAATTTAATCCTCCTCTCCACTGTGCCACTTCATGCTGTAATTAAGGATATATACACATCCTAATTATGCAATTCCACTTTTACTATCTATGGGTTTCTTTTCAGTCCAAGCTCAAATCCAGCATCTAACATTTGAGTTGGGTATAATTGTCATGTTAGGTGAGGCCTGTTATGGCACACTGGCAGTACAATTCCAAATCAGACCCCTGTCATCAGCTTCTGCCAAGAAACTTCCAGGGTCTTGCATTGTTAGTGTCAGATAAGAAAATTTCAATGAAAACTAAATAAGCATTAAGCCATAATGTTATTAAATAATGGTTGGGTGGTTTTCTTTCAACTTTTTTTAGGTCGTATTCAGCAGTGTACTCTGACTGTGTTCTGTATCAAAAGCAATTGTCTTTTTTCCATCTTCTCATGTTTCCTTATTTTTCATCCTCTGTGTTTGCCTCACACTCCTACCATTGATGTTCTGCTTGTCTTCCCCACAGCTCATTCCTTTAATCCACAGCTCTGCTATTTTCACTGACAGTCTTATTTTCCCAGCCCTGCTTTTCACTGCCCACCTTCACTACTAAGTTGTAAAGGAACACGCAACTTCTGGAAAGAAATATTTTAGACTAAGGTATATGTTTTTTTCCTTGTATTGTAGGATTGCAGTGTAGCCTGTTTGCAGGGGTCAGCAGAGACCGCTACACACGACTCTGACACGGAGGTGCTTCTTTAGCAAACATATTAATTGTTAGTGTATCCTTGAAAGTGATCTTTCAAGGAAACAGTAGCCCCTGAAACTTCTGGGGAAACCTACAAAAGAAAAAACAAACAGTAATTTTCAGTAAATATTCAAATTGACCTTTTTCTAGGACTGAAATATGAAACAATGTACTAAAACCATAATGGACCCCTGTTTAAGTCGGTCACTAAACCTTATTTGCCACAACATGCACTTTTTCTCAAGTGCTTTTGACTAGGATAAGTACTGAGTTCAGCTCTGTACAGAGAGGAAGGGTGGGGTGCATGTCCCAGGCCAGGGAGGCTCCCCTGCATGCTCCCAGCCAGGTCTCACAGTGGCTCCAGTGCTGCTGGAGTTTTTGTTCTGCCTGCAGGTGTAGAAATTACACAGGGCCAGGGAATTTGCAGGGTGTTTGCAGTGCTCCTCTGCATTTGAACATGAGCTGAGTCCAGACTTGAACTTCAGCCCTGAGTCTGCCTCATGCTTGAGGCTCTGCTAGATCAAAATTTTATTTTCATAAACCATCTCTTCTTGGCAGTGGTTTTTGCAGAAGCAAGCTGTTTTGCACAGAAACCCACACTTGCTCTGTTCTCACTTGAGCCACAGCCTCACACATTCAATTAAAGTTTGCCTTCCTTGTCACAATTTTCCTTGCTCTTGTTCAAATGATGCCTTTTTTGTTTTGCATCTGGCAGAGGAACTTCTGAGTCAAAGTGCCAGTGTAGTATTCTTAGAACTAAAGCTATACTAGAGAAATTTAGTCTAATTAGTCTAATTTAGTCTAATTTGTCTTCTCTTTAAGCAGGTAAATGTATGACTGTAGTTTCTGTATTTTTCATTGCAAAATGTCCCCAAATGAAATACCATTATGAAAGCAGCTTTCACAGCATTGCTACTGCTGCTACTGGTAGTAACTTATTACCAGTAAGAAAATCAGTACTGGCATATGATTTTCTAGAACTCAGGTGTCTGGCTTATTCACTGCTTAAACAAAGAAATGGGTCTAAACTGAAGTCCATAACAGCAAGAATTGTCAGCTGATGTATTCCAGGACCACAAAAGAAAATTGGATTCCTTTGAAACATGAGGGCAACATGCCACTTATGTAACTACACATGAGGATTCAGGGGTTTTCCTTCCTGTTCTCCAAATCCTCAAAATGTTGCTGTGAGTAAACAAATGCCTTTCTCATGTTTAAACATCATATAACCCTTTACCTCCTGTTTCACTTACCAAAAAAACCAAAAAAACCCCCAAACAAACCTAAACACAAACAGGTAAGTGAGGATCCCTGAGTAGGGGACTCGGTAATGCAGGTGGAGGTGAAGGTCTCTGTTCTGGAGTCACAGTTCAGTTCCAGTTTCTGTTACAAGGGACAACAGACATTTGGAGCAAGGACCATGTGCTCACTGTTTTATCCTTTCTTTCTTGCTCTCCTGGTGCTATCTCTGCAGAAGAAGGCCTTGACTCCTTCCCCTGGATCTCTGCCGCTCCTTTTAAAGGCTGAAATGGGTAAGCAGGTTGGGGGTTTATTCAAACTCCTTCAGTTTTAGTCCACTTCAGGATTTTATATAAATGCGGCTCTGTTTTGCGCAGGAGAGGAGTCAGGGGACAGAGCTGCCTCAGACTGTCAAATGGCAGGGGCTGGAGCTGGCAGGGGAGGCTGGAGAAGGAAAGGGGCTGGGGGAAAAGGGAACATGGACTGAAATGGAACCACCTCCAAGGCTGCCTCAAGCCCAGTGCTGAGATGAGCAGTGGGGAGGCCACTACTGGCACCTGGTTAAGCAGGGACTGCTTCCAGGCTTCTGGGGTTGGGAATGCTGCCTGGAAATGTTTCATAGCAGTGGGACTCAGGTGAAGGCTCAGGCACCTTTTCTGTCTGCCTGCTCTTTCTGATGCAGAAGGATTGCTATGGAGACACAGAAACAGGGGTGGGAACTCCTCTTTCTATAGCCCAAAGGGAATAAAAAGGAGTTTGTGAAGGAGGAAAAGTCTATTCAAGTCATTTTCTTCATGACAGAAGTAATCCAGAATGAAAATAGAAAGTATCAAAGGTTTCAAAGGTGGTTATGAGTTCCGGGTGGTGATGCATCCTGCTCAAAACTGTAAATAATGCTGGTAACAAAGATTCTTATTACTACAACAGTTAGTAATGCTTTCCTCTTAATGCACTGGGTGAAGAGAGCTCTGTAATGCAGTCTTGATACTGATTTTTTTCCCTTTGGATTATTTCACATGAAAATAATTCTTTTTTGGTAAAATTATGGTGATAAGAATATTAATGGGAGGTTGATTAAGGTGTGGCACACAATAGCTCCTAATTGCATATGTTGCCATAGTCAGAAACTGAAAACCTAAGAACTTTTACTCAGCAAAAAATTATCATTCAACCAGCTGTAACAAGAAAAACCTCACCAAAGAAGGAAAATGGATTACTTCTCACTTTAAAGGATTCAAATGTGTCAAGCAAGATAGAAAAGGCTAAACACACTGTAGCAGAAATCCAGTTACTTCCTAAGGAAGCAGTGCAATTGGGCACTTTCTGCATATAAATGTTAATGGTGCTGGCTATATGTAGCATTAAGTGGCCTGCAGACGATGAAAAATATTGAATTCCTAATTCAATCAATTATAATTTTGTTGACTGTGAGCTAAATTTGATCTCCATAAGGCTTCTGGTGGCAGACTTCCTTGCTATCCAGTATCTCTTGAAAAGCTGTTAAAATAGTATTTCAATATATTTGCAGGATGCAGATACTAAGTTTGCAATCATGACTGTTTCATCTGGGGAATTGAAACAAGCTAGAAAAACAACTTCTGAATAACAAAATAATTTTTGAATATATTAAAAAATAGAATAAAATATGGAATTTGTCATAGAAAATGAATTACCACTGGCTACTCCAGCCTTTGGGAGCCACCTTTGGCACTATCAATCATGGTATTCTGCTGCCACATTTCCAACGGGAGGAACTGATGTTGGCTGGAAAGAAAATCGTGGAAGCTGCTGCTTGGGCCCTGATTGAGGTTAATTGCCTTGAGGAGCTGTCCCTGAGCTTGTACCTGCCCCAACCCTGGTGCCTGAGGTCAATTGCCCTGAGGAGCAGCCCCTGAGCCCACCCTGCCTTGTGTGCCCAGCTCAGTGTGGGCACTGGCAGTGCCCTCATGTTTGCCCACAGAGCAGCCCAGCCTGGCAGCTGGCTCGAGCCCCATCTGCCTACGGGGGTAAAAGGTAAGGGAAGGCTGACCAGGAGAGTTTGCTTTTTCATCAGGGAATAGCTTGGCTGTGTTCAAGGGAGCTGTATTAGTCTGGAAGTCGTTGGGCTTTGTGAGGTTTTGTTTGCTCCACTGTGCAGCCCAGCAGAGCTCTGCAGAGCCCTTCGGGTGCTTTGCACCCACTGGGTGGGGTTGTTTGGTTTGTTTTTACTTTTCCTGGCGTGTTGGGCCACCTGCCCCGTCCCTGCCATGCCTCAAGAGCCGTGTGTTTGCCTGCTGAGGTGCCCGGCAGCCCTTGGCAGGTGCGGGAGCGGAGCTCTGCTCAGGCAGTGCCCGTGAGCCCAGCACTGCCGCTGCTCCCTGCAGGGCCCTGGCACAGTCATGATTTCACTGCTCAGGCAGTGCCCGTGAGCCCAGCACTGCCGCTGCTCCCTGCAGGGCCCTGGCACAGTCATGATTTCACTGCTCAGGCACTGCCCGTGAGCCCAGCACTGCCGCTGCTCCCTGCAGGGCCCGGGCACA
>WBNP01000654.1:43385-55717 GCA_013401095.1 Passerina amoena | reverse complement strand
AGCTTGGCTCCCCTGTGCCCCAAAATCAGCCCTGGATGTTCCATGGCCGGACCCAAAGAGCAGAGCCAGCTCCTGCAGAGCCCCCGGGTGGGGATGGATCCTCGGGCAGGATGCTCACAGCGAGGCTTCATCTCTGCCCTGCTGGGTTCCCTCCCCTCCCCTCCCAGCCCCAGCTTCTCCCTGCCTGCACACCAGTGCCAGGCAGCCACTGGTGCTGCTGGGGAGTGCTGGGACTTCCTCAGATTGCAGCAGAAACCCGGGATAATCCCCACCAGCGTGGGAAGGTGGGAGTCAGTGGGGCAGGAGGAGCTCTGGGGCTTGGCTGCTTCACACAGGGCCCTGGTGGGAGACCCCAGAGCCCAAATACCCCAAGAGATTCCCTCTTTTTTATCCCAAATTCCCTGAGGGATCCCTTCTCTTTTACCCCAAATTCCCTGAGGGATCCCTTCTCTTTTATTCCAAATTCCCTGAGAGATCCCTTCTCTTTTATTCCAAATTCCCTGAGGGATCCCTTCTCTTTTAATCCAAATTCCCTGAGGGATCCCTTCTCTTTTACCCCACAGGAGCTTCTCAGGCCCCTACAGGTTTGTCCCTGATTTCTGGCAGCACAGTTCAGGGTCTCCAGGTTTCAGCCAGAAACCCCTCAGCCTGGCAGAGTTCAGGGGTTTTGGCACAGCCTGGCAGAGTTCAGGGGTTTTTGGCACAGCCTGGCAGAGTTCAGGGGTTTTGGCACAGCCCTGCCCCTGAGCCCAGCACAGACAGGTTCGTGAGGAATCCCCCGGCTCCCTCCGAGCTCTTTCCCAGCTCTGGCCGTGCTGATGGGAGCGCTGCAAAGCTGCAGTGCATTCCCTGCCTGTCCCTATTTTGGGACAGCCACCCACGGCCACGGTACCCGAGTGCGGCCACCCAAATCCCCAGGGGATTTCACGGGGATTTTCTGCTGCTCTTCCTTTGGGTTTACAAACACAAATCCTACGGTGGGGCGCTGGGATTTGGGGCTTTCTCCCTAAACCCGAGGAGTGGGAATGTTGTTTCCTCACGAGTGTGAATAAGAGCACTCCCAAGTGAAAACCAGGGAATATCAGGTGTTCTGCAGCCGGTCCCGCCGGGGGAAGCTTAACTACCCAAACAAAAATAAACCCAGCGGCGCTTCCCCCGTTCCCTGCCGGCTGAGAACTTCATGCCCGGCACTCGGGGCGAGCTGACCCCGGCTCTGCCCAGCACCCCCGAACCCGCCGGGAATGGGAAACCCCCGCAGGAGATCCAGCCCCGCTCCCGCGCCCCAGCGCCGGTTGGTCACTCACTCCTTCTTCAGCGAGGGCTTCCTTCGGAAGGAGCTCCTGAAGCCGCCGGGAGCCTGCGGGACGCAGGCGATGTTCCCCATGCCGGGAGCGGTGCAGGATCTCTCTGGGATCGGTACGGGAGCGGTGCGGGATCGGTGCGGGATCAGTGCGGGATCGCTGCGGGATCAGTACGGGATTCAGTGCGGGATCGGTGCGGGAGCGCTGCGGGATCAGTGCGGGATCGGTGAGGGATCGGTGCGGAATCAGTACAGGTTCTCTGCGGGATCAGTGCGGGATCGCTGCGGGATCGCTGCGGGATCTCTGCGGGTGCGGTGCGGGATCAGTGGGGGATCTCTGCGGGATCTCTGCGGGATCGCTGCGGGATCGCTGCGGGATCGCTGCTCCGCGCCCGCCGCTGCTCGAGTGGGTGTGAGCGCAGCCCGGAGCCGCTCCTGCCCTCGCTCCTGCCCTCGCTCCCGCCCCGGGGCTGGGAGGGGCGGGCCCGGTACCTGTGCCTGGGAATCCACCCCGAGCACCGGCGGGACGGGGCTGCGGCCGCCCGGAAACCCAGCCCGGAGCGCCGCAGGGAATTCGGCACAGAAACCCAGCCCGGAACTTTTTCCCAAAAGGAATTCGGCCGATAAACCCATCCCGGAGCGTTCTCGCAAAAGGAATTCTGCCTATAAATCCATCCTGGAGCGCCAAAAGGAATTCAGCTCAGAAACCCATCCTGGAGCGTCTTCCCAAAAGGAATTCTGCCTTTAAACCCAGGCCGGAGCACCAAAAGGAATTCAGCCAAGAAACCCATCCCAGAGCGTTTTCCCAAAAGGAATTCGGCCTATAATCCCATCCTGGAACTTTTTCCCAAAAGGAATTCAGCCCAGAAATCCATCCTGGAGCATTCTCCCAAGTTTTCCCAAACGGAATTTGGCCGCTGCACTGGCGGTGATAAGGATGCAGTGAGATAAAGTTGGTGGTTGCTGTTTAAGCATTAACAGAAATCCCCGGGGTTGAAGGGATCCAAAGGGTTCCCCCTTCCCAGCTGGGTTAAAGATATAAAAATAAACGGGCAAAAAAATCAAACGGGGCACGAACCAAAATCTAGGAGTGGTGGGAAATGGATCAAGGGAGCAAGAGCAAAAGGAGATGTGCATGAGCAGCAAAAAAAGAATATTTGTAGAAGAAATGCTTTAAAAGGAACTAAACTGAAGATTTCTGACTGTGCTGTGAGTGCCTCACTGCATGGAAATATAAACAATAAAAATGAGAAGTTAATGACAAAAGGTAAATGCAGACTCAATATTTCTGTGCTGGGAAAAACCCCCAGGAATTACAGCCATAGGAAATGAGAAACCCTTTTTATTTTCAGGTGGCTGCTAAGAAGTAAACACAAAATGAATGCTCTGGATAAAAAACAGAGAGAATTCACATTAGAAAGTTTGAAAGAGCTGAACACAAAGGGCTTGAGTCACTGTTGCAATTCAGTCTTGCAGGATCACAGAATTTGCAAAGAAATTGCATAATTTAACAGGGATATCAGTGTTTCCATGGGTAAAAAACCACCCTGGTAATTATGGGGTTGCCAGTTGACAGTAATTCCTGGGAAAATGATGTAACAGCTGTGAGGGAGTTGGATTAACTTTGAGAATTACAGGAGGAGAATATAATTAATACAAATCAACACGGGGCTGTGGAAATCAGATCTTGTCAAAACGCATTGAACTGATGGCATGTTTGGAAAAAAATCAGATTTAGTGAACATAAATAACAGTGATGTAAGAAACACTACAAAGGATGTGGTGTGACACATCTACAGGTTGTTTTAGGAGGCTTTCCTGGGGAATCTGTTGGAATCAAGCTGGGGTTGACAGACCCACTCCCATTTGTGTTTTGCCCTTGCAGTAACAAAACATTCCCCCAAAAGGGATTGCACGGTCAGGCCACACTCACCAGGAGAGAGCAGCTGAGCCGTAACATTTCTCCCCATTTTTGACCTCTAAAAGCAGCTCCTTTGTGCCCAGCATCCATTAACCCTTCCTGGCCCAGCACAGCACCAGGACCCCCCTCCGGAGGGCCCCCACCACAAATTCCATGATTTCCATGGCAGGGGCTGCTCTCTGCTCTCTGCACAGCTGGGAAGGAGCCCAGCAGCAGCCCAGCACCTCCTGGCCAGGTCAGCAAACAGCCCCAGCTGTGTTCTGTGCAGAGAAGTGTGATTCCTGCTGGATCCGTGGCTAACGCGCTCAGGCCGTGACCACAAACGCGCTGTTCCTGCAGCTGGAGCTCAAGGAAACCTCCCAGCTCAGAGCTCCTGCTGCTGCCACAGCTCCTGCCCGCTCAGTGAAACCTCCCAGCTCAGAGCTCCTGCTGCTGCCACAGCTCCTGCCCGCTCAAGGAAACCTCCCAGCTCAATGAAACCTCCCAGCTCAGAGCTCCTGCTGCTGCCACAGCTCCTGCCTGCTCAATGAAACCTCCCAGCTCAAGGAAACCTCCCAGCTCAGAGCTCCTGCTGCTGCCACAGCTCCTGCCCGCTCCCTGGGACACCAGTGACACCAGCAGGGCTGCCAGGGACAGGTGGCACTGGGGCCACCAGAGGCTGACCTGGAACAGAGTTAAAGGGATAAAGTGGGGATTTATTAAAAGGCCTTAAAAGGATACGCCTTGGGCAGAACAAGAACCTGGCTTTTGGGGCCTGGAGCTGCAGCATTGTCCTTGGTTCTGGGGCTGGACAAGGATTGTTGTGTGTGCCTGAGCTGTGAGGAGAACTGCTGACACTGTGTATGGAGTTCAGGGCTGCCCAACACCCTCTGGGGAAGAACCTTTCCCTGATCTCCATCCCAAACCCTGCCCTGACACAGCCTGAGGCAGAGCTGTGCCTGGGGACCCCTGCCCTGGCTGGGAAGGAAGGAGCAGCCCCAGGAGCCAGGGAAGGGGAGGGAAGGGAGAGCGAAGGACGCACCAGGCAGGATCCGATAGCCAAGAAAATGTCTTTATTGTACACATTGGCTTCTATTGCTCGTATCCCCTCCCCAGCCCCATGTAGTGCAAAAAATTCAGAGAAAACAGAGTTCCACATAAATAAAGTCGGATAAGTTACAGAGAAATCAAAGTGACGACGCTCGGACATGGATCTGGACCAGGTGTGCCCAGCAGGGAGGCCAAGGGAGCCTCTGCCCCCAGAGCAGGGCAGGGGATCCAGCCTGGCCCTGCTGGGAGAAACCGCAGAGCCCGGAGCCCCCGGCCTGGGGCCGCTCCTCTGCTGGGAGGGCAGACAAGGAACATCTCGGGCCAGACACCACGGACTGCGACTGGCAGGGAAGCCACACGGAGTTGTTCTCCTCCCCTCAGACAGCACAGACAGACAGACAGACACAGACAGGCGTCCCCTCCTCCTCCTCCTCCTCCTCGGCAGGGGACGAGCAGCACCAGGAGCAATCCCACCCTGGCAGGTCCCAGGGCAGGTGCTGACACCTCGTGTCCACACAGTGTGGGTCGGGGGGCTGGGGACCCCCAGGACGTGCTGGGGGCGTGTTTTGCCCTTTCCTGCATAGTTTGGGCAGCACAGACAGGAGGTTCCCTCCTTGCTGGGCTCCCGTGGGTCAGGCTCAGTGGGATATTGCTCAGGAGCCGTTCAGGGGACACAGGAGTCACTCTGCCCTGTCCCTGCCCTCGGGAGCAGGACAGCACCACTCAGGATCTGCAGGGGCACCAAAATTCTGCTGCATTTCCCACTTCCCTCAGGTTCTGCTCCCAAGGCACAGCTCCCTCCCCGCTCTGCAGCAGCCCCAGCTGGAGCAGAGGCTCTGAGCCACTGCCACATCTCACTCCTTGTTTGAAACCAGCCCTGTTTCCCCTCAGCAGCTCCTGCACTGCAGCTCCTGGCTGGGCTCCCCTCTCCCCTCACTCCTGACCCCTCCTGAGCTCCTCAGCACCTCGGGCCCAGCCCAGCACCAGCCCCTTCCACCTCTCTGTGGGGCTTTTGGGCTGATCCTCCCCCAAAGGGGGCCCTGGAGCCAGGGACACCTGGATGAGAGCCCAGCAGGAGAGGGAAATCCCTCTGTTGGTTACAGGAGTGGGATGGAAAGGGTTGAGAGCTCACTTGGGTGGAGGCACATGCACCAAACAGAGCAGATTTCACTGGTTTCATCCTTTTTTGAACAAAGCAGATTGCTCTGACCTTCCTGGGCAGCCCACATGGAGCAGGAGATGACTGCAGAGCCTGGACACGCACAGGGACAGGGAAACGGGAACTGCTGAGCTGGGACAGGCCAGGGCAGGGGAAAGGGGACAACAAGAGGGGATTTGGAGCCTGTTCCAAAAGCCAAAAAGGCCTCCTGAGCCTGAGCAGCTCAGACTGCCCTCGGGGAGAGGCTGCAGGGGGAAGCAGCCCTGGTTTCCAGGAGCTGCTGGGAATCCCAGGTGTACAACATGAGGCACTGTGAGTGGGCTTGGGAAACCTGCAGGCACCTGCCCAGGGGAAATCAGACTGCCAAGAAAAGGATCTGAAGCTGGGGAGTCCCTGTCTCATTTTAAACTCCTCTTTCAGAAGAGTTTAAAAAGCAGAAATCTCTTGCTACTTGGAAATTCGGGCCCACAGGTACCACAGGAGTGAGATCTGAGCTCTGTGAGTGAGAACTGGGGAGTAGGGGGGGAAAAATGAGGGAGGAATGAGTTCCAAACAGTTGGACCGTATTTCCAATGCTACATTTGAACATTTGAGCACGATTGAGGTACCGGTGGTTGAGTCGTTCCTCTGTGGTGTGGAGAGCACCTGACCTGTGCCTCAGCTCACGGCTCACACACAGAGCACACCCTGAAACACCACAGCACGGGGGCCCTGGCTCCAGGACTGCCCTCACAGTGCTAATTTATCAAGCTTTAGTTCATTAAAGTGGTTGTTTAATTGCCAGGGAGTCGCTAGTTGGAAAGGGTCCCTGCCGTGCTGCTTTTGGCATCTCACACATGCACACACCCCACCCACCCAGAGAGAACTTCCCGGGCACAGGAATCATCTCCTCAGCAGATGAGAAAAGGAACTGCATCCCTCCTGCTGCCTGGAGAGCAGAGGGGATGGGGAATACCGGGGCAGTGTAAAAAACAAAGGGATGTGGAGTCATATTAGCATTCAAATAAAAAAAAAGGCAAATAAAAAAATTAATACCCAAGAAAGTAATGCCAGGCAATCCTCCTCGTTCGGAAGGCTGGACTGTTCTTCTTCCAAGAACTGATTCCTTTCCACAAACCCAGAATCTGCTTTGCAGAGAGGGGAACAGCAAACAGGCCAGGCCATTCCCAGAGAGCCCGGGCCAGCAGCGATGGCAGCGGTGCCACCAAGGTCCTGCACCGCCTGCCCGGCCAGAGCCACGCTCAGCTGGGAGCCCAGAGGGCCAGGGCAGCCCTGGGGGGCTCAGGACCCTCCCCATCCTGCAGGGCTGTGCCTGGGCTGGGCTTCTTCTCTTGCTGTGGTTAAGGCATCAGAGAGACGCCCTCGGAGCGGGGCGTACGCCTCGGGCCGAGTTTGGCTGCGGTGACATTCGCAGTGGGGAGGTCACACTGTGTCCCCAGGGCCCCCACAGGGCCGGCAGTGCCTGTGGCCCGGCTGGAGCACGGCAATCACCGAGTTTGGCTGCGGTGACATTCGGAGTGGGGAGGTCACACTGTGTCCCCAGGGCCCCCACAGGGCCGGCAGTGCCCGCGGCCCGGCTGGAGCACGGCAATCACCAAGTTTGGCTGCGGTGACATTCGCAGTGGGGAGGTCACACTGTGTCCCCAGGGCCCCCACAGGGCCGGCAGTGCCCGCGGCCCGGCTGGAGCACGGCAATCACCGAGTTTGGCTGCGGTGACATTCGCAGTGGGGAGGTCACACTGTGTCCCCAGGGCCCCCACAGGGCCGGCAGTGCCCGCGGCCCGGCTGGAGCACGGCAATCCCAGAAGCAGCAATGGTTGGGGTTCCCCCTTGCCCAGAGGAGCTTTGGGGGGTGCTGGATGAGTCTGGCCCCTCTGCTCGCCCTTCAGGGAGGAAGCCCTCCTGGAAGCACAGCTGGTGACCCGTGGGGGTCCCCAGGGCGGGCAGAGCCCCCGGGAGGGCCGGGCTGGCTCAGGTGCTGTCCCCAGGGCCCGAGGCGCGGCCGGGCTCGGTGTCAAAGGCTCGTGGAGGACACCGAGAGCGTGGGCGAGGAGGGCGGGGGGAAGTTGAGGAGCTCCAGCACGGCCACCCCCACGCTGCTGCGGCGGGTGAACATGCACGAGGCGGCCACCCACTTGTTGGTGCGCGGGTTGTACTTCTCGATGGAGTTCAGGCTGGAGCTGCCGTCGTTGCCGCCCACGGCGTAAAGCCACCCGTCCATGGCCACCAGGTCGTGGGTGCTCCTGCAGGGAGAGCACGGGGCTGATCAGCGTGGCAGGCACCCCACAAACACCCCGTGGAGAAATGAACTGCTGGGGCACCAACAGGCAGAGCACAGCACAGAGCCACAGATCTCCCCCTTCCTTCACTCTGACCCTCTCACCCCAACCTCATCGAATACCAAACCCCATCAAATACCAAACCCCATCAAATACCAAACTTCATCAATTACCAAACCCCATCAAATACCAAACCCCATCAAATACCAAACCCTGTGAGCTCCCCCTTCAGTCTGACACTCTCACCCCAACCTCATCAAATACCAAACCCCATCAAATACCAAATCCTGTGAACTCCCCCTTCAGTCTGACACTCTCACCCCAACCTCATCAAATATCAAACCCCACCAAATACCAAACTTCATCAAATACCAAACCCCATCAAATACCAAACTCCATCAAATACCAAACCCTCTGAGCCCCAAATCCTCAGCATTGCAAGCCTTAATTCCTCCCACAGCCCAGCAGCATCTCCGTGCGCTCAGCCAGCTCAAGCTCTGGCTCTTTATGGCCACACAAAGTGCTGAGGATAAATCCCTCTGCAGAACATCCCTGCTGTGCCCTCCTGGCTGTCCCTGCAATCCCTCTGAGCACAGCAGGAGCGTGCTGAGCCAGCCACAAACCCTTAAACCCCGTGGTGTGCCTGTTTTGTGGCACAGCAAGGTGAGATCCCCGCTCCCGAGGCTGCAGAGGGGCACAGCCCCTTCCTCACCTGCGGATGTTCATGGGGGCCACGCTCTCCCAGGTGTTGGATTTGGGGTTGTAGCGCTCCACGGAGTTAAGGCAGCTGGTGCCATCATTGCCCCCAGCCACGTAGAGCATCCCCTCGAGCACGGCCACGCCTGCACTGCTCCTGCGGCTCAGCATGTTGGCAATGGGGCTCCAGGTGTTCATCTGGGGACAGGGAACCCATCAGCCACCCACACAGCCCTGCCAGGTCAGCATGTTGGCAATGGGGCTCCAGGTGTTCATCTGGGGACAGGGAACCCATCAGCCGCCCACACAGCCCTGCCAGGTCAGTCCTGCTCTGGGCACGCAGTCCTGCCATGAAAACTCTTTTGGGGGGATCACTTTGCTCCTCCCCGCTGTCCCGCAGTTGGCAGGAGGAATTGGAGAGCAGTTGGCTCAGGAGCCATCCCAGGGGCACAGAGATCCCTGTGCCAGGCCACCAGTTGTGCCCCAGCCGAATGCCAGCCCAGCCTCAGGGACTGAGCTGTTTCTATTTCCAATCTGTGTGAGTGCATCTGGGGCTTTGCAGCTCACACAAAGCCTCCAGGACCTTCTCTTTGATCTCTCTGCAGCGAGCGGCCCTGCTGGAGCAGAGCTGTGTCCCCAGCCTGCCACACTCCCAGCTGGGAGCTGGGAACAGCTCAGGGCACAGACAGGATCCCTGCTGCCCTCAGAACCACGGGCAGTGGGGCCAGGGGCTGTTCTGGTGGCCAAAACCTCACAGGGAACTCTCCCAGAGCAGCTTTGGGTCACTGTGCTCAGGATCACACCCTGGACGCTCTGTCCCTGCTGATCCCCCCTCATCTCCCAGCCATGCACGGTGGGTTGAGGCCTTCCTGAAGAGGGGAGAAGCACAGGAGTCACCCAAATCTCCCTCCCACATTTACCTGGGGCTCGTACTTCTCCACCGTGGCCAGGTGTGATGAGCTGTCGTAGCCCCCCACTGCATAGAGGTTGCCTTCTGCAAAGACAGAGCCACAGGCATGAGCTAAAAACACATCCCTGTCCCAGCACAGCCACTCACCACGTCACAGGTGCCAGCTCTTTTATATCATGGTGAGAAAGTCTTTCAAATCGTGGATTTATGTTATCACGATTCTATCTTACAGGTAATGCAAAGAGTTGTTTCTTTGAATTTAAATATTTTTTTAAAATTTTGATTAATATTACCCTAATTAGGTAATTGTAATGGAGGGTCAACTTTGAATGTAGATTGTTTTTTACTTTTTTTTCTCAGTACTATTGTGTCTGAATTAGAGGAGTAGGTATTATTATAATTATTGTTATCTGTTTTGGGAGTTTTGCTAAGTTTCAGGTTCTTGGCAGAGGCGTTGCAGAGGGGGCAGGACTGGGGCAGAGCAGCACAAGGAACCCCCAGGAGCCTGCCCAGGCCCCCCCAGCCCCCCTTGGCACCCACCTAGCGTGGCCACGCGCACGTAGCGCCGGCGGGTGCTCATGGCAGCGATGGAGGTCCAGGTGCCCGTCAGGGGGTCGTACCTCTCTGCACTGCAGGGACACAGCAGGGACACAGGTGGGACACTGGGAAAGCCCAGGGCAAAGCTCTGGGACATGGGGAGCTCCCACAGACTGGGGACACACGGGGGAGATGCAGAGGGAGCTGACACAGGCTGGGTTCTGTTGGGGCAGGGGGCTACAAAGCGGGGTTTTCCCCACTGGGAGAAGGAGGTGTGTCACAGACATTTTTCATTAAAAATCTTTCCTTAAGATTTTTTCCTCCTGAGAAGCTGAGAGGCCTCAGGAACAAAATGCAAACAATGGTTATCTGCTGCTGTGGAATGCAACAGGTGCATCTGGGATTGGCTCATGTGATTGTTTGTAATTAATGGCAAATCACAGCCCAGCTAACTCAGACAGAGAGTCTGAGGCAGCTGCCTTTGTTATCATTCTTGTCTTTTCTATTCTATTCTTAGCTAGCCTTCTGAGATGAAACCTTTCCTTCTATTCTTTAGTATAATTTTAATGTAATACACATCATAAAATAATAAATCAAGCCTTCTGAAACATGGAGTCAGATCCTCGTCTCTTCCCTCATCCTCTGACCCCTGTGACCACCGTCACAGGTGAGTTGTAAAACATCTACTCAAGGGTCAGGAGCAGGGCTCCCAGCTCCCAGGGAGTGCATGCAGGAGCAGGGAGGATGGAGCAAGGCAATCCCTACCTGTTGAGGCACGAGGCCCCATCGTACCCCCCAGCAGCATAGAGGAGCCCATGCAGGGCTGCCACCCCCAGGCAGCTCCTCCTGGTGCCCATGGACACCTCGGGCTGCCAGGAGTTGGTGACAGGGTCGTAGGACTCCACCGTGGCCAGGTCTGAGGTCCCATCGTAGCTGCAGAAGGGGAGAAGAGGCTGCTCAGAGAAGCTGTGCCTGCCCCTGGATCCCTGCAAGGCTCCAAGCTGGATGGGGTTTGTAGCAAAGTGGGATGGTGGAAGGTGTGATGGGTGGCATGAGATGAGCTTTAAACTCCAACCCAAACCAGTCTGGCATTCTGAGGGAAATGGGCAGTCCAGGAGGGGGCATTGCCCATGAGGAATGCCCACGGGGCATTTCCCACACATCCCTGCTGGGTCACTTCTGTGAGGTCAGTCCTGCTCCTGCCATGAAAACCCTTTTGGGGGGACCTCCCTTCTTTCCTCCCTGCTGTCCCACAGTTCCCAGGAGGAATCTCAGCTGCCTGCCTCAGAGAGCCCAGCACCGGCTGGAGGAGCCATCACAGTGTCACAGACACGTTTTATGGAAAATCCTTTCCTTAGGATTTCTCCTCCTGAGAAGCTGAGAGGCCTCAGGAACAAAATGCAAACAATGTTATCTGCTGCTGTGGGATGCAACAGGTGCATCTGGGATTGGGCTCATGCGGTTGATTCTAATTAATGGCCAATCACAGCCCAGCTGTTTGGACTGTCTCAGTCAGTCACAAGCCTTTGTTATAATTCTTTTTCTATTCTTAGCTAACCTTCTGATGAAATCCTTTCTTCTATTCTTTTAGTATAGTTTTAATATAACATATATATCATAAAATAATAAATCAGCCTTCTGAATCATGGAGTCAGATCCTCGTCTCTTCCCTCATCCTCAGACCCCTGTGAACACCACCACATCCCAGGGGCACAGAGATCCCGGTGAGCAGGAAAGGGGCTTTTCCATGGCCACCCCAGAGGTCCTGGATCACTCTGCCCATCTGGATCACTCTGCCCATCTGGATCACTCTGCCCATCCGTGCCACCCTCCCTGTGCCCCCTTACCCGCCCACGGCGCAGAGCTCGTTCCCAATGGCAGCGATGCCATCGGGAGGCCAGCAGAGCTGGCAGGAGCTGTCCCAGGGGCACAGTGAGCAGGGAAGGGGCTTTTCCATGGCCACCCCAGAGATGCTGGGTCACTGTGCCTGCCCGTGCCCCCTTACCCGCCCACGGCATAGAGCTTGTTCCCGATGGCGGCGACGCCTACGCGGGCGCGGCGCGTGGACATGGAGGCCACCATGTGCCAGCGGTCCGTGCGTGTGTCGTAGGCCTCGCAGTCCCCGTGGATGGCAAACAGGCTCCCTCCACCTGCTCGGGGAGGGCCAGGGTTGGAATTCAGGACATCCCTCTTGTCGGGGTCTCTGGCTGCTCAGAGTGACCCCAAGAAAAGTTGGAAAGTCTCTTTTCGCAGCCTGGTGGTCAAAGAAGGAGTCAGAGCTCTTCATTTCTCGGTCTCAAGGTTGTTTATTGTATCTGATCTATAAAATTCTTTCTCCTGTCCAACCAAGGTCCGCTCAGCAGGTCAGACAGAGGCACACTTGTGTTATCTTTTTATACGAGAAACTACGTGTACACTGATTACAATTACTGCCCAATACCTATCACCTGTGTTAGACAGTGAGCTTTCAACCGCCAGGCTGCGAAAAGAGACTTTCTAAC
>WBNP01000654.1:6048-30659 GCA_013401095.1 Passerina amoena | reverse complement strand
ATGGAACATGAGGCAGACTGGGGGCTTCTAGAAGGAAATGCAGGAGTTCTGCCATGGAAATCACTGGCTTCATTTCCTCAGGGACCCCTTTTCCCATGAGGAAAACCAAGAATTCATGGAAAATCACTTAAAATGCTTTCCTGCCTTGTTTCACCCAGTGTTCAACGCCCTGGTGTCCTTCTGTATCCGGGACCTGTTCCACCACCTGCACAAGCTGCTGCTCCCCAAAGCCCCCAAGAACAAGCTCAAGTAAGTCTGGGGGGTTTGGGATGTTCAGGAAAGCTGGGGGGATTTCCAGAGCTGCCTTTGGCCCTGGGAAAGGGGTGCCAGCTCATCCAAACACTGAGTGCCTGCTGGTGCTCACAGGGCTCTCCTTTTCTTGGAGACAAGGAATTGATCTCACTGCTCATTTTGATGCTGAAATCTGAGTTATTTAGGCTTTTTTAAAGCTAAACCCAACTCTTGCTCCTTTCCAGAATGGTTCTCCCTTCCACCAGCCCCCTGTGGGGAAAGCTACGACTGGACATCAAAGTTTATCTTGGCTGTACCATCCAGGTAAGAAACATCATCATTTTCTGTTTGTGGGGTCACTCTGTGCCTTGCTGGGCTATTTTGGGGTGAGGCAGGTGGGCTTTGCCCCTCTGAGATTTGTGTTCATTTTTTCCCTGGGTTGTTTTGGAATTATTTGGTCCAATTAACAATTTGGATCTTCAGAGGATGCTTGGGTCAGAATAGGTAAGGCAGTAAAGAGGGGTTGAATTAACATTCTGGCAGCTCTCTCTGTTTTAATTTGTCTGGCAGATTAATATTTAATAGGCTTTAAAGGAGTTTGCAGTCTGTGTTCCTGCATTCTGCATCATTAATTCAGTTTTTGGTGCTGTGATCTCTGCGCTTGAGGCAAACACTGAGATGTTCTCTTGGTGACCTCACATGAGGCATCTCTGACTATGATAATGTTCTGTCCCACCCATGCAAAATTTCTGGTGTTTCAGAGATGATTTATGAATTATTTCTGAAGGAAACTCCTGCCCCCACTTTTTTTTTTTTTTTGAGAGTGCTTTGTTAGCATCCCCAAATTGGAATATTAAAACCAAACCAACACTGATTCTTCAGCAGCTGAGGGAAAGGGATGCCAGGAGTGACAACCAGGAGCTGCTGTGCCTCAGCTGGGAGCTGGCACAATGACTTAGCAGAAAGAGCAATTGGATCAGGAGAGCTTTTTTCTTTTTTTTTTTTCTTTTTTTTTTCCCCTCAAGCTGTGGTGCCTCTCTCCAGCAGTAGAGCACTGCAGACAAGGAAAAGCTGGGAATGCAGTCCCTGGGAATGCAGTCCCTGGGAGCAATCCCTGCTCCTGGGCTGCCTCCTGAGAGCCCTCAGCCCCAGCTTTCACCTCTTTGGGTTCTCTGGCGCCGTTTCTAAACAAAATCTTCTCCTTTTGGTGTCCTTGGCCAAGTCTGCTCAGTCCAGAATCCTTGCAGAGCAAGGAGGAGGGTGAGCAGGCAAATTAAATGTGGACACAGTGCCTGTGCTGCTTCCAGCAGCTGGGACTGCATCAGGCAGAGTCACCTGGGGCTCACCTTGACTTCAGACTGGAGTCTGGGTTTGTCTGCAGTGAGCTGAGCTGGACAGGCTGCACACACAGAGATTTGGTTCTTCACGTTTTGTCAAAGCCTTTCCTTGAGGGAGAATTGACCCAAGTACCCAAAGAATTCCAGCTTCCCACCCAGAAATCCTGGAGAAATCCAGCGTGCTGTCAGGCAGCTCAGGTGATGTTTCCTTGTGCAGGCTGAGGGGGAGCTGGGCCATTTTGGTGTCCTGCACTGCAGCTAAGCTGGGATTTTGCAGTGTCCACAAGGGAGGTGCTGTGTGATGAGCTCAGGGGCCATCAGCCATGCAGGGCCAGCAGCCTGAGCCCCCATTCCCAGGCTGGGAGCCCTGCAGGCAGCTCTTTACCCTCTGCTCCTGCCCTGATCCAGCTGTTGGGTTTGTGTGAGCTCCTTCCTGGCCAAACAGTGTTGGGAACCAGTGAAATGCAGCTGGCACAGGGAGGGTGACAGCCCTGCCTGCCAACTGGGGCTGTTTTGCTCTCCTCCACAGCTGCTGTCCTGCCTGACAGAGGCTTCTGTGGGTGCAGCAGTCCTGCAGCACGTGAACTCCACAGTTCCATATTACCTGTCCTTCCCCAAGCAGTGCCGGGCCCTGCTCAAGGTAAGGGGGCAGCTGGGATGTGCCATTGGCATCTGAGGTGCTTCCTCCCCTTTCAGCTGAGCATTTGTGGTGTTTGGGCTGCATCCCCTGGCAGGCAGTCCCTTGTAGTGTTCCCTTGCTTTGCTGCTGTTCCTGGAGAGGATTCCTGCCTCTCTCCAGGTGCCACGAGGTGATGCCAGGCTGAGGTGAGGCTGGGGGTGGCTCTGTTTGTAGCTGCTGCTCCCCAGGGAGGTGTTTTGGGAAGCTGCTTCCTCCTCCCAGATGGAGGAATTGCTGCCAGGCCCTGGGAATGTCTGTGCTGCCTCTCCACTCGGGGAGCTGGGGGTGGAATATTCTGAGGCAGCTCAGTCTCAACTGCTGAGCGTGAGCAGCAGCACAGGAGGTGTGGGGAGACACCCAGGGCAGCAGGGTGGCATCTGAGTGCCAGCTGCAGCTCTGCAAGGAGCCAGGGGAGCCTTTGGGGGTGGAGATGGCTGGAGGCTGGCACACCTCACAGCTGCTGCAGGCATTTCTGAGAGGGCTTTTCCAGCCCTGCACTGGTGCAGCTGAGCTGGCTGGCTTTGGGGAGCACAGGTGCTCCTGGGGGAGATGGAGTCGCTCAGGAGAGTTCAAATGTGTATTTAAGCACACAAATAAAAGCTGTATATTTTTTAGAGGTGCTGGTTTTAGGCTGGTTCCTTTATTGATCATGGAAACATCAGCCTGGGCTGTTGTGTGGTGTCCCAGTGAGAGTGTGAGGACAGAAGGGCTGCCAGTGACTGGCTGACAGCACATTGTGTCACCTCTGTGTCACCTCTGCTGGGAAGGAGGGAGGTTCAGGCCTGTGTGTGGCCGGCCAGGAGCTCTTTGTGCCTTCACTCACCTGTCTCTGTTTTGTCCCAGCAAACCATCACTCTGTGGAGCACAGGGGAGGAGACAGTCAGGGTCCTGGCCTTCCTGGTGCTGAACAAGATCTGCAGGCACAAGAAGGAGGTTTACCTCAGCCCCCTGCTCAAGGTAAGCCTGGCTTTGCTGAGAGCTGCACCTTTTGTTCCTCAGGTTGTGTGCAAATACCTCAGGGCCTGGAGCTGCAGCTGAGCAGGTGCAGGAGGTGATGCTGGCAGCCTCCAGAACACCAAACAGGGCAGAAATTCTGTCAGCTCAGGGTGGTTCCTGCTTCCCACTGCTGCCCTTGCTCCTGGGGGCACAGGGACTGAGCAGGCAGGTCTCTGGTGCCTGATGAACCTTCATCCCCAGATTGCTGACACCCTCCTGAGCTGCTCTGGCTTTCAGCTGAGTGCCCAGGTGTGTTTTCCTGCCACAGTGGCACCTGAGCAGGAGAGCTGTGCCCAGCCATCCCTGTGTTCAGCCCCTCCTGCAGCCTTGTCCCCTTGCTGCCAAGCAGTGCTGGGCACGTGTCCAAGCCAAACACACTCCTGTCTCCCCTGGAGAAGGGGCAGGCTGGCTTATTCCTTTCTGTCATCAGAGCAGCACTTCAGCCCTGCTTTGGTGTTAAATACAGGCAAAACCTTACAGAAGAAAGACCTTGTAAAACACAGTTTAGGCCTTACTGAGAGAGTATGAGTATTTTGATGGGAACTTACTTAGCTAAGCTAGCCTGACAAGTTCCAATAAGAAAAAAATCCTGTAACAGTGAAAATCTGCTTATTCTCCTGAGAAAGAATTCCAAGGCAGTAACTGTTAACAGCACCTGTAAAAACTATCCTGAATCATTAAAAGAAAAATGCAAACAATATCTAGAAAGAGGCACAAGCATGCAACCACCTCTAGTGAGGTAACCAATCATCAACTAGTTACCAACCAGTTAGAATTAGGAACAATACTTACAGAAAAGTCTGTAAATTCAGGCTGTGATTAATTCACTGCTTTATGTTTATTATTTATTTTAAATAATAATATCTATATTATTTATATTAATACATTAAATAGTTGTAATTAATTTACTTCTTAATTTATAATTAGTTCACTGCTTGAGGAAGAGTGTGCCTCATCAATCTCTAACCTGAGCTCACAGTTTGGTGACACTGGGAGGGGCAGAGGAGTCCCAGAATGCTTTTTGCTCTTATTTTACACGCTGCTTTCTCATCCTCTTCTCCTCCCAGCAAATGTACATTGCCTTTGTGAAGAACTCCAGGTTCACCTCTCCCAACGTGCTGCCCATGATCAACTTCATGCAGAGAACGCTGACGGAGATGCTGGCCCTGGACAGCCCCACGTCCTACCAGCACAGCTTCATCTACATCCGCCAGCTGGCCATCCACCTGCGCAGCGCCATGACCCTCAGGAAGAAGGTGGGCACCCTCCTCATCCTCCTGGGCTCCCTGCAGCGGGGCTGGGCACACTTACAGGCATCGAGAGGGGATTCATTCCACGGCCTTGGCAGGAGGCACCTTGGGCAGGACAGGAGCCTGATTCAGGCTCTGGTAGTGGGGAGGAAGAAATGGCACACATTAAGCAGAATATATCACAATGTATACCAGCCCCTGGTATGAGACTGGCAGGGAAAGCACCTGTGGTTAGGGTTCTGAAAACCACAGAGCCCAGAGCTCCAGGCACACTGCAGCTGCAAAGGGCATCCCAAGGGGAGCACAGAACTGCCACAACATGGCTGCCACTGTGGCTTTCTCCTTGGAACTAGCCTTAGCCTAGGCTGGTTTTACTGCTCTTCCTAGGCCACCCTGGGGTGTTGCAGCTCCCCAGCAAATTCTAGGGCATTCAATGGACTTAACAAAGCAGCTCAGAGCTTGGGGGGCAGCCCTGGTTTCAGCCACCTCCAGTGTGACCTGGGAAATCTGAGTCAGATTGCTAATCCTGGATTTTGTCCTGTTTAGCAAAACAGACCCCACAGATTAATTGTTGAGCTGCCCCCAAACAGGGCAGGGTTGGTGCCCAGCTAAATCTCCTGGCCTGTCAGACGTGGGGATAAATAAGCAGAGATAAATGAAGTCTGGGCTGTAGATCCCCTAATTGGATTGCACTGGCTCCTTACACCCTCAGTTGTGGCCCAGACAAGGAGTAAATCCATTTGATTTCACAGCTGGGGGGGCTCGTGGCCCTTCAGATGGGCATGGCACCACCAAAATGTCCAAATGCAAGCACTAAGCCTGTCTGAATGGGCAGGGGATGGTGCTGGAAGGTGATTACCAGAGCAGATTGCTCGTCTGCTCTGTGCAGGAGAAGCTGAGAAAATCTTTCTGGTGCATCTCAGTGACCTGGGGAGAGCTGGCACAGCCCTGCCACGTCCAGCTGTGCCTTGGCTCAGGGCCCTGCTGCAAGGTTTGGCCCAGTGGCTGCAGTTAAACATTCTGTGCCTGTCTCAGGACTCGTGCATCCTGCTGCTCCAGGCAGGAGAGATGAGCTGGGCCTTGGAAATCTGGAAAAAATCCACAGGTGGGGGCTGAGACACCCTGTGAGTGCAGTCTGCTGTGGCTTTGGGCAATGCCTGCAGAGGGAATGGTTTCCTTCAGGGACTCCTGCTCCAGCTGGGCTTTTATATTTTTAGTATTTTATTATTATATACTGTGGCACTACGAGCTGCTGCAGCACCTGCCCAGAGTCTTGAAAACAGTGTCCTGGCCTGGTGCAAGCCTTGGGCCACTCCTGGCCGTGCTGCTGAGCCAGGCTGTGTCCCTGCTGTCACTGCTGGCCTGCTGCAGTGGTTCTGCTGCTAACCAAGCTGCAGGTTTGCTCTCTGCTCTGCTGCCTGGCACTTCCACCCTGCAGTCACAAAAAATGAAGCTGTCCTGGGTGCTGCCTTCCCCAAAAGTTCTAGGGTGATCCTTTCCCTAGTGCTCAGCTCAGGATTCCCCAGAAGTTCTGGGCTGATCCTTTCCCCAGTGCTCAGCTCAGGGTTCCCTGTCCCTGGCCACATCCCAGTCCCTGCTGTGAGGCTGGGAGCTTTTCCTTCTCAAAGCAGTCTCACTTGAGCACAGCAGCCTGGTTTGATTCACTTTATTGCCTCCAGGCACTGGTACCAGTGACCTTGCTGCCCTGGCAATGGCAGCTCCAGTGTTGTTATTCCTCCCTGGGCATTGCAGTGTCCTGGATAAAATGAGCCTGGGCAGGGAGCAGAGTGAGCACCTATCAAACGCCACATTTTCACATTTCTGCCTTTATTTTCCCCCCCTTTCCTGCAGGAGAACTTCCAGTCAGTGTACAACTGGCAGTACATCCACTGCCTGTACTTCTGGTGTCGAGTTCTCAGCACCATCCACCCCAGTGAGGTCCTGGAGCCCCTCATCTACCCCTTGGCACAGGTCATCATTGGCTGTATCAAGTGAGTGCAGTTCCTTATTCTTTTTGCTCTGCTTTGCTGTGTTATTTTACAGTTCTGTGGTTTGGGTTTAACCATGAATGGTCTCAAAGCTGCCTTTAATTGAAATTTTCCAGCCCAAGATGTGTGTGAGCAGCTGTTTGGGGGGTGACAGAGTTGTGGTTTTCTTTATACAAGAAAAGTCTCAGGCTGAATAACCTGGGCAGATTATCCTTGTAACTGCAAGGAAAATGGTCTGCCTTGCTTCAGAAAATCCTCATCTGCAGTTCTGTAAATGCCTTTAGAAGCTGCATTTCTGGTGCCTGTTTGTTGGGACTGGAAGAAGTGGGCCACAGTTGTTATTTTCAGGATGTCTCCTGGGAATTCCCTCCTCCCATCAGTTCAGATGGATGAAATGTTTGTGCTCTGAGGTGCCTGTTAACATTAGCATTGAGGGAATTTGGGCATCTCTGGTGATCTCCCAAATCCTGTTAGCTGTGCTAACCAGATTCTCAGCTTTAACAGCCAGCTCTGGAGGAGCTCCCCACGGTGATGGAGATAAGCAGATTTAAACGATCAGATAAGAGGATGCAAACATCCCCCTGGCACCCCCTGCTCTGGGATGGATCCAGGCACCTTCCTCGCTGTCCAGCAGATCACTCAGGGGCTGGGGCTGGGGCTGGGACAGGGAATGGGGTGAGGCCCAGCAGGGTTTAGCAGCTTGGCATGAGCTGCAGGAACTGCCTGGCGAGGCTTTGGAGGTTTGGGAACCCCCAGGTGGGTTTGGGGTGACCTCACTGTGCCCTTCCAGGAGCTGAAGGAGCTACAAGGAAGATGGAGAGAGGATTTCCAAAGGATGGAGGGACAGGACGCAGGGAATGGCTCCAAAGTGAGAGAGGGGGCTTCAGATGAGATAGCAGGAAAAAATCCCTCCTCCTAAGGGTGGGGAGGCCCTGGAATGGATGTCCCAGAGCAGCTGTGGCTGTCCCACCCCTGGCAGTGCCCAAGGCCAGGCTGGACAGGGCTTGGAGCAGCCTGGGACAGTGCAAGGTGTCCCTGCCCATGGCACTGGATGAGCTTTAAGTCCCTTCCAACCCAAAGCATTCCATGATTCAGTGATTCCAGCGTTGGGGAGTCAGAGTCAGATCCCACCTGGATCCCCCTCGGAGCCAGGCTGGGCTGTGAAGGAGGCAGAGTGGCAGCTCTGGGGGGCTGTGGCTCCATGGGACAGGCACTGTGCTTTCATTTAATACTTTTAATATTTTTATGTTTATTTAATATATTTAATATTATTTCATTTTATTTAATATTTCATATAGTTTCATTAAATATATTGATCTTTATTTATTTTTATTTCATATTTTTACTATTTTTATTTTTGTTTAATATATTTATTTTTATTTATTTTATTTAACATTTTAAAATTTATTTTCATTTATTATTTTTATTATTTTTATTTTGACTTAACATATTCATTTTTCTTTTTATTTCATATATTTATTTTTATTTCATATATTTATTTTTATTTCATATTTTTATTATTTCATTTAATATTTATTTTTATTTCATATCTTTATTTTTATTTATTTAATATGTTAAAATTTATTCTTATTTAATATTTTAATTATTTTAAACTTTTATTTGAGATTTTTTATTTTTATTTCTTTTCCTTTCTCTGTTTTTCCTGCCCAGGCTGGTGCCCACGTCTCGGTTCTACCCCCTGCGCATGCACTGCATCCGTGCCCTGACCCTGCTGTCCCAGAGCACCAGCACCTTCATCCCCGTGCTGCCCTTCATCCTCGAGGTTGGTCCCTGCCCCACAGCCTCTCCAGCAGCTCCTGGGGTCCCACTGTGCTCCCTCCCTCAGACCCCTGGCAGGCAGCACCAGAATTGCTGAGAAAATAGGAAATAGAAACTGGAATTGAGCTTTTCTTGGGTGGGAGCTGTGCCTGGAGCAGCTGGGTGCAGGATGCCCTGCCAGGGGCTGAGCTGGAGCAGGCAGAGGGGGAATTCAGAGCTGCAGGAATTCCCCAGCCCCATCCTGCTGCTGTGGGCATCTCTTGGTGAAGGCAGAGTGGTTTCTGACTGCAGACAGCAGGAAATGGAAGAAAAAACCACTTCAAGAATGAAAAAAGCTTGCACATATCTTCCTGAAGGAGGCCTGGGAGCTGAGCAAATGGAATTGCTGCATCCCAGCTCCCTGCCCGCTCCCCACGTGGCAACTGGGAGCTTGGGAGTGCCAGAAATCCCTAAATCCCTCTCCTTCCTGCCTGTCCTCCCCTCTGTCTGCCAGTGGTTTTCCTGCTGGGGTTTTGTGGCCCCTGGTCCCTCATTATCCCCTCCCCGCCTGCCCCAAGGGTTCCTGGCCATCAGTGAGGCTGTGCCCAGCCTGGCTCCAGCCTCAGCTGGGAGCCACACTTCCTGCCCTCCCTGCCAGAGCCCCTGGCTGCCCTTCCCTGCCTGCCTGCAGGCCTGGGAGGGTGCCAGGGAGCCCCAGAGTCTGACCTGGGGATCAATAGCTCTGTTTGGGCCACAGAAATAACTGTGCATAACGAGGTTTGTGGCATCGATCCCCCAGGCAGGGGCGCTTTGTTTGCACTCTTGTCCCTCCCTTCCAAAGAACCTGGATTGACAAATAGAATGTCAGAAATCAATACCAGCCTCCTGTGGCCTGGGGGCACTGCTGTGACCTGAGCAGCCTCTCCCTCCTGTCAGCCTCCCCTGTGCTGCATCCCCACCACGGGGGCTGCTGATGCATGTGCTGCTGATGCATGTGCTGCTGCTGCTGCTGCTGCTGCTGCTCACAGGGAAGAGAAATTATTTCCTGCTCTGGAGGGCAATCCCAGAGTGTTTGGGCACTGGAAAGAGGAGCTGGGGCTGCTGCAGGGTGTGGGTGAGCAGGATGTGCTCCCCACCCCTCTCTGGGTGCCATCAGATGTGCAGATGTCATCAACTGGTGGCTTTTTTATGTTTAAATGAGGTTGGAGCCTGCCCTGATGGCCACATGGGACCTGCCTCAGAGCCAGTGCTTGGAGCAGGTGTCCTGGGACAGTGATTTCAGTGACAAGAGTGAATTATTTTTTTTTTTTCTCTTCCAGGTTTTTCAACAAGTGGATTTCAACAAGAAGCCAGGACGGATGAGTTCCAAGCCCATCAACTTTGCTGTGATCCTGAAGCTCTCCAATGCCAACCTGCAGGAAAAGGCCTTCAGGGTGAGTGGGACCTGGGCTCCCTGTGACAAGGGATGTGCCCCATGTCCCTGTGCCCAAAGGCTGGACACACCTTTCCCACTCTGGGTTTGGTGCTGTAGGGAAGCTGTGGGGTTCAGGTCATACCCAGTGCCTTGGTTTGTGTTTCTCCTGCTCAGGATGGGCTCATTGACCAGCTCTATGACCTGTTGCTGGAATATCTCCATGGCCAAGCCCACAGCATTGGCTTCCCGGAGCTGGTCCTGCCCACTGTCATCCAGGTAAGGGGACAGGCACTTGTGGGGCTGCCATAAATGTGCACAGAGTGGGATAAAGTGATTTAAACTAACAGTGACCTCAGGATGGCCCTCAGAATGAGGGGAGAGCCATTTACCTCTGCTTGATTTTAATTTTAATTTGTGTTTTGGGGAGGAACAGAGGCATCACATCCCATTAGGCTGGAGGCAGGGGAAGGTGCTCTGGAGTTTGCCATCTGTTGGGAGCCAAAGTGCAGCAGAGGCTGCAGAACTGCTCTGAGATGGGGCTGGGATGGTGAACTCAGCTGAGTTCTTGGGGATTCAGAGCTGTTGCTGTGAGGTCTTGGAGCAGAACCTGAGCTCTGAGCCCCAGCTTCTCCTTGTCCTCAGCCTCCCCGAGGTGCTCTCCACAAGATGGCAATCTTCCCTGCCAGGCTGGCCTTCCCAATCTTCCCTGCCAGTCTGGCCTTCCCAATCTTCCCTTCCCAATCTTCCCTTCCCAATCTTCCCTTCCCAGTGTTCCCTCCTTCTCAGGCTGCATCACCTGGAGCTGCAGCCAGCCCAGCTCAGTGTGCCAGTGTTGGAATGTGTTCCCTCATTCCCTCTGCTTTTAACTCAGGACTGGCTGCTGTCACATCCTCTGTGGGGACACAAACCTCTGCTTGTCCTGGCGTGTGCCACCAGCCCCTGCACACCTTGGGGTGTCCCTGGCTGCTGGGGGAGCGCTGGCTGTGCCCCACAGGCTGTTAGGGAAGCAGAACTCTGTATCCCTGCTGAGGGCTGGCATCTGCCAGGGGCTGGCATCTGCCAGGCTCTTGGCTGTGTGCCCCGGGCTGGCACAGGGAGCTGGCAGCCCCTGTGTGAGCAGCCAGAGCAGCTCCTGAGCCTGTGGCTGTCCCTGTCGCCCCTGGTGGCAGCCCTGTGCTGCAGCCAGCAGCTCTGGCAGCTCTGGGAGCTGGGTTTGGCTGCAGCAGGGGCTGTGCTGAGCATTGCTGCATTGCTGCCTGCAGCCTCCCGAGCTGTGCAGGGCATTGCTGCATTGTGCATTGCTGCATTCCTGCTTGGCTGCTCTGCCCAGAGCCTCCAGGTGTCTGCCAGGCTGGGGCTGCCCTTGGCTCCCACAAGCTGTGTGGGGAGAGCATTTTCTCCTGGAGAGCTTCCAGCCCTGCCCTGCTCCCATCCATGTGTGCTGGGCTGCTCCAGCTGGCAGGGGCTGGGTCCCTTCTCCTCCTCCTCCTGCTCTGGGGGAAGCTGGGCTGAGCTTCCCAGCCTCAGCTTCCCAAATTCCCTGCCTGCAAGGCAGGAAGCACTGGCAGATGAAAGGGGAGCCAGTGGGGATGGGAGGCACTTCAAAGCTGCTGCTGCTGCCCCAGGGCTGACCCGTGGGGGTCTCTGCCTGCAGGGGCTGGGGGGAAGAGCCCCTTCCCTCCCTCAGAGCCCTGGCAGGCAGCACACAGCAGGAGTGGGAGCTTGGAGGGCAGGAGCTGGCACTGAGGCAGGAGCTGGCAGGAGCCAGAAGGGCAGGAGGCGCTGGCAGGAGCCAGGATGGGCAGGAGGTGATGCCCTGCCCTGCCCTGCCCTGCCCTGCCCTGCCCTGCCCGCAGCTCTCCTGCTGCTGCTGCTGCTCCCAGCCCTGTCCCCAGGGAAATGTCCCTGCAGGGAACTGGGCAGGTTTGGCTCCCCTGCAGCCCTTCCAGTAAGAGCAGCTGGGGTTTTGCTCTGTGGTGTTTCAGGCTGGCAGGGGGACAGAAGCAGCCCCAGTAATGACAGGGCTGGGCTGGGAGCCCTCAGTGCCGTGTCCACAGACACACGCTGGTGTGCTGAGTGCTCTCACTCTGCTGAGATCCCATTGCTCCATTGGCAGAGCAGGGAAAAGCACACACAGACCCCGATTTCCCCTCTCTGTCCTTTATCCTTTTTACTCCCCTGGTTGTGTCCCTGCCTCTCCAGCCAGGGCTGAGATCTCCTCAGGTGCCATTAATTTCTGTGGCAGCAGGGGTGGGCTGTGAGGGAGCAGGAATGGAGCAGGGGCTGTGCAGGGAGCACACGGCTCAGGCTGCCCTGCCAGAGCCCAGGATGCTGCAGGATTGCTGCTGACACTTGTGCAAGGGAAGAAAAATGATAATGGATGTGGCAGCGGATGGAATGGATCTGGGGCTGCAGCTGGGGGATCAAGTGAGATAAATCCAATGACAAATGCATCTCTCAGTGGAGATAAATATGCAGCACCTATAAAAAATAAATATTTTAGGAAGGGGGGGGTGAGGGCAGGACAGGCTTCAGCAGCAGAGGAATTGTGCTGATGGTTTCTTTGTGCTTTGGGGGAGGCAGGGAAGGTCTGGGTCTGAATTCCCATTTTTCTGAGCTGGTGCTGCGATGGCAGCTGGGATGTGCTGGAGGGAGAGGGACGAGGCTCCCTCCCATGGCTTTGTTCTCCCTTTTGCAGCTGAAATCCTTCCTGAAGGAGTGCAAGGTGGCCAACTACTGCAGGCCCATGAGGCAGCTGCTGGAGAAGCTGCAGGAGAACTCAGCCCACATCTGCAGCAGGAGGCAGAGAGTGACCTTTGGAGTGGCCAGCACGGCTGCTGTGGTGAGCCTGGGGACACGGGGACAGCCTGGGGATGGCCTGGGGACAGGGGACAGACATGGGGACACAGGGGCAGCCTGGGGATGGCCTGGGGACATGGGGACAAGGGACAGACACTTTTCCACTTCAGCTTTGTGTTCCCTGTGTGTTCCCTGCAGTCCCCAGGCCTGGGGACAGTTCTCAGTGCCACCACTCCTGACTCAGCAGCTGCCTCGGTAGCTGAGGCTGAATTCACAAATTCACTGAGTCCTGCTGCCCCCCAGAGTGCCCAGGAGCTGGGAAATGGGCTGGGGAAAGGTGCTCACCTTGTGCCCTTGGCTGCCCGTGCTGGCTGGAAAGTGCCTGGTTGGAATGTGTGTGTGTGTGTCCCTTTGTCCACAGGAGCAGTGGGAGAAGCAGGTGAAGGAGGAGGGGACGCCCCTGAGCAGGTATTACACCCAGTGGAAGAAGCTGAGGGAGAAGGAGATCCAGCTGGAGATCAGTGGCAAGGAAAGGGTGAGCAGCAAACCCTGGGTGTGAGCCCTGGGCACAGCACAGCCACGGCCTGGGGACAGCTGGGGGGGGGCTGGGGACAGCAGGGGGGACAGGGGACAGCCAGGGAATGGGGACAGGGGCTGAGGGACAGGGGACAGCCAGGGAATGGGGACAGGGGGACAGTCAGGGAATGGGGACAGGGGGACAGCCCAGAATGGGGCCAAGCTCCTGCCCCACACTGGCCCTGCTGCTGGAGCAGCTCTCTGCAGAGAGGGGCAGATTTGGGTTTTTTTTTCCATTCAGAAAGGGGCAGATTTGGGGTTTGCTGTGTTCAGAGAGGCAGATTTGGTGTTTGCTGTGTTCAGAGAGAGGCAGATTTGGGATTTGCTCTGTTCAGAGAGGCAGATTTGGGGTTTGCTGTCCTGAGGCTGCCCTGCTGGTGAATGGGGCTGTTGTGTGGCTCGGTGGGGACTGGTGGCTTAATGATGCAGCTTTGTGAGCCCCAGCAGGAGAGGGAACACCATGAGGCCCATTAGGGCTGGGAAAATCCATGTCCCATTAGCAGCCATTGGGGGGAAAAAAGGTAATAACAGGGAGAAAAAGAAAGCCAGCCTGGCTGGGAGCTGCAGCCTGCCTCAGACAACAGCTCTGACCCTTCCTGCCCATTCCATTTGCTTTTCCCAATGGTTTTTAATGGGATGGGGACTAATCAGCTTGGTGAGACCCTGCAGCTAGGAGCCCTCTAGCTGGGGATTAAAGGCTGGCCCCCAGATTAGCTAATTAGTGCTTGTGTGTGATGAGCACAGGGGCTGTGGGCTGTGCAGTGCAGGTCTCAGTCCTTTGGGGCCACTCCACAGCACGCTGGGGTTTATTTTGTGCCCATTCTGAGGGGTCTCAGAAGGGGGGAGTGGCACAGCTCACCCGGCACCAGGTCCTGGTTGATGTCACCCAGAGCTGCCTTTGGAAATGGGGATTTTTCCCTGTGGGAATGTGGAGCCCCTGCTGCCAGGGCAGGAGCCTGCCTTGTGCCCCAGAAATGGTGGGAATGATGGAAATTATGGAAAATGCTTTCACCCCGTGCTGGGGCTGCAGCATAACCAGGCTGGGGCTGCCCCATCCCTGCAGCTGTCCAGGACCAGGCTGGAAGAGGCTCTGGGCAGTGGAAGGGGTCCCTGCCCATGGGCCTGGAGGAGATTTGGGGTCCTTTCCTGCCCAGACCATTCTGGGACCCTCTGACCAGCCTGGGGGCAGCTGAGGGCAGCAGCCTGGCAGTGCCCCTGCTGCAGTTTGCTTCCCACATCTCTCCCCTGGCACCTCTGGGCTGGTTTTAAAGCCAGCCCTGAGCTGCTCCCCAGCACAGACAGGGAGGAGCAGAGGCCTCTCCCCCTGTGGCAGAAAGAGCAGTGGGAAGATGATGATGATTTGAAATGAGGCCCCTGCAAAGGTGGAGGGTGATTTGTTCCCTTCCTGCCCATCCCTGCTGGGCAGTGCTCAGCCCCAGGATCAATATGGCCCAGCTGGGGACCATAACCCTGGAACAGGCTGGGGGAAATTGCTGCAATTGGCCGCAGGAGCAAAGCCACAGCTCCATCTCCTGCTCCCCAGCCCCATCCTGCCTCTGTGGCTCTGCTTTCCCACTCAGGCTGCTCCTGGCTGCCGGGAGGGAGGCTGTGCTCAGGCTGGAGAGGCTTTGGGCTGCTCTGGGGGGTGCCAGGGGCAGCCGATGAGTGCTGAGTGTTTGCAGGCAGCCCTAATGTGTGCTAATGCCCGAGTGCCCCCAGGAGGGGTGAGCAGCCAGGCAGGGCAGGGCAGGGCAGCTGAGCTCCCAGAGCACTTGGGATTTCATTTGCATTCTGATTATCTTTGCCCTGCTGGCCTGAGCCCTTGCAAGTAAATCCTCCCCCTAATCCCCCTCCGGAGAGGTGTAAGGAGCACTGAGGTGGTGTCAATGGAGGGGACTTGAATGGCATTCATATTGGCTCCTGCTCCAGGGGCTCTTGGCCCATTGATCTCCATCGGGGCAGGGCATGGATGCAGCCCTTGAGCACCCTCAGCACCTGAAACCCTGAAATCTGCGCCCCAAACCAGGGAGTGGCTCAGGATCTGCTGCTCCAGAGGTGCCCAGCCCAGCTGCAGAGCTCCCCATGGGTATCCTCATCCCTGCTGGGCTGCCAGCCCTGCATGTTCCATGAGCAAAAGCAGTTTATGAGGGCAGGATCAATGCAGCAGCAGAGCCCTGGGTGCCTCCCTCAGCCCTGGCACCCCTCAAAAATCTGGGGCTGGCAGCAGACAGCCCCAGCTGCTCTGGGCAGGCTGGGCAAAGCCAAGTTCCTGCCTTTAAACACAGCCTTGGACATTGAAAAGCACAAATGAGGGCTGCTCTTACTGTGGGGTTTGTTTTCTTTCCAGCTTGAAGACTTGAACTTCCCAGAAATCAAACGCAGGAGGCCAGATGAGAGGAAGGAGGAGGATAAGAAGGAATTCAAGGATCTCTTTGAGCTGGACAGTGACTCTGAGGAGGAGAATGGTGGATTCTCTGTGAAAGGTACAGGGCTGGGGCTGGCTTGCCTTTTCCTTGTCCACAGCCCGTTTCCCTGTCTACAATCCCATTTTTCCTGTCCACAATCCCTGAGCAGGTTCTGTGCATGGCAGGGGCTCCCACCAGCACGGGACCTTTGATCCTGTCCTTGCTGCTCTTCTGATTTATTTATTTTATTGTATTATTCATTTTACCCTGACTGATGCTCCCAAGGAGCCCTGGAATCCCGGAGAGCAGGGGCTGATGTCACCTGGGCTGTGACCACGAGAGGGCCACAGTAAAGTGTGCAGCCTGCCTGGGAAGTTCAGCAGAGTTTGGGATAAATCTGGGAGTTCTCTGGGATTTGGGATGTTTGGGATGTCCTGGGTGTGTGAGGCAGGAAGGGAGGGGAATCTGCAGCCCCTTCTTGGTGCTGTGGATCCAGGGGAGGTTCCTGCTCCTGGGGCAGCAATTCCAGCAGGATCACAGCCCCAGAGTCCCTCCAGGGCACAGGAAAGGTGCTGGATGCTGGGAATCCCACCAGATCAGGGTGAGCTTTCCCCTGGAATGGGAAGTGTTGGTTAGGCAGGGAAGGATCCCGGGCTGGGGTCTCTGCAAGGGCTGAAGAGGGGAGAGAATCCAGTCTGGGAATCTCTGAGCAGGAAAGAACCAGGAGCTGGGGCGGTTCCTGCTCTCCTGGAACCTCTCTGTTTTCCAGCTGCATTTCTGGCAGAAAGGGAAAGCTGGGAATGGGAATGGCTCAGGAAGAGGTGCTGGGCCCCTGCAGCAGAGGGAAGTGGCTTTGGGGGGATATCAGTGAGAAATGAGGAGAAATCTGCCCTTGGGCGAGTCTGGCACTCCTGAGCTCCCTCCCCTCATGTGCTGCTGCTCATGTTCCACTCCCACCCTGAAACCCCTGCAGGGAAGGGCAGAGCCTCAGATGACAGCTCAGAAGCCAGCAGCAAGGAGTTCGGGGAGGAGGATGATGATGAAGAAGGAAATTACGAAGTGGAGGAGGACGAGGAGGAAGAGCTGGAAGAGGACAGCGAGGCAGAGGGTGAGTGGGGAGTTCCTGACAGCCCCAGGGCTTTTTGTCCTGTCAGGGTGCCAGGAGGGACTGGCAGGCAGGCAGCATTGCTGACCCTGTCCCTGTCCCCAGCAGAGGAAGGCAGGGAAGGAGCCCAGCAGAGGAGGAGCTGCCCCCGGGGCCTGTCCCGCTCAGACCTGCAGCAGCTGGCACAGGGAGGGGACGACCTGGTGCAGGACCTGGAGTTTTCTGATGAGGACTGAGCAGCCCAGCCCTGTCCAGCCTGAGCCCTGCAGCGCCTGGGGCTGCTGTCAGAGCCAGGAGCACAGCTGGCACCAGCCCCACATCCACAACTTGGGACTTCTCAATTCAACTTGGACTTCTGCAGCTTTTTCTACCAGTTCTGCTTTTGGTACCAATAAAACCCGAGGCCGAGTCAAGGCCAGTACAAACTGCTCAGGAGAGGGAATAAAAACCCATGAAAATCTGCTCTCTGTAGCACAGGGTTCACTTGCAGCTCCTGCTGAGCAAGGCAGGGCCAGGGTTTTGTCCAAGGTTCCTCCTCTCAAACCCTCCTGGTGCCCAGAAGAACTGAGGGGCTGCAGAGACTCTTCCAGAGCTTTGCAGCTTCCCTGATGCCTTGATCAGTTCAAGCTGCCCCAAGTGTGCTGCAGAAGGAAACTTTAAATTAAAGTTTCTTGGGTTGGGGACGTGCAGGCATGAAGGAATAAGGAAAGGCAAAATTGATAATGTAGAAACACTGCCCAGGTGAGAACTGCACCACTTAAACTGTAAAGAGAAGATTTTCACTTTGGAAAAGATTTTAACTTACCTGTTCTTCCCAAAGAGAAGGGAATTCCCTTTTTCTCCTGACTCTAACCTGGCTGCCTTCTGCCAGCTGGGAGCCAACCCTGCACTGGATTCCAGGCAGGAATGTGGCAGCTCTGCTGCCCCTGTGGGGAGGCACCTGGCCAGGTGGGCACCCAGGAAAGGAAGGACAGAGACTGCTTGGGTAAAGCCAGGTACCATCTGTAAATTAAGTGTTCTTCTTTTTTATTTAAATTGATTGCTGGAAAGCATTTTTATCGTGATGTGATGGATAATGAAATTTTTTTTCCTTTTTTTACAATATAAAGAAGCTAAAGTACCACCAAAGCTATTCTGTAAGAAAAACGGCAGCACGTGCAACGTTTAAACAAAAAACAAACCAAAAAATAAAAGGGGGATGGGGGGGGAGGAGAGAGAGAGAAAAGTACCACATGTGATTGTTGCTCACAACTGTACAAGTCACAGGAGGTCACCCCCAGGAGTTCCCAGCTCATTCACAGTAGTAAAAACTCTGCCCATTGCTTCAGCCTGGCCCCCTCCCCTGCAGCCAGGGCTGGGGGGCCCAGGGCTCTGTCTGGTGGTCCACAGCAGCCAGATGTGCACTCACCCACCTCTGGAACAAGCAGCCAGATGTGCACTCATCCAACCTCTGGAACAAGCAGCCAGATGTGCACTCACCCACCTCTGGAGCAAGGCTGCAAACAAAGCCCCCGAGCTGCAGGAGGAGCCCTGCTGCTCTCGGAACAAACATCCCAGGAGAAATCCATGCACCCTGCAGGGCTGGGGCACGGGCACGGGCCCCTCTGGGCACTGCCAGGCCCCTCTGGGCACTGCCAGGCCCCTGGGCCAGGGCAGGGTGGCTCTGTACCATCCGCACGAAGTAAACATGGACGGGAACTTGCCTTTTGTCTTTTTTTTTTTTTTTCTCTTTTTTTTTTTTTTGTCTTTTTATCCTTTTTGTCTGTCTTTGGTATTGTTTTCAAAGTTGCTAGAGATGCATAGAACACCTGAATGAGGAAGTGAGCCCAGTTTGCAGGGAGGAGGAGAGCCTGGCTGGGGTGGTGTGGATGGGGTTTTTTGCTCGAGGTACCGGCGGGAGCAGCAGAGCCCCTTCCCCTGCCCGTGGAGGCTCAGCCCGGAGTTCCTGTCCATGCTTCCTGTGCAGGGCTCTCCAGCTCCACTGAGCAGCGTGGAAGGGACACGAACGCTGCCTCCATCCTCCAGCATCCTTCTCTTCACTTGGCGTCGTCCCACGACAACATCTTTGGATCATTTTCCTTCCTTCCCTTTCATTTTTTTTTCTTTTTTTTGACAGTTCAGAAATCTCCGTGGTTCTTTAATTTTCCCCAAACAAATTTAAAAAAGCAAACGCATCCAAAATAAAGAAAAACAACCCAACCAGAGAACGTTCCTGCGGAGCGGGGCCCGGAGCTTTTCCCCGGCGCCGTTAGGACGGGGGTTTGGTGGTGTCGCTGAGCAGGGCGGGGTTCCCGTTCTCCTGCTTCGGGGAGCCCCGGCTGGGCGGCACGGCGCCGCCGAAGGGCGAGGCCACGCTGCCCGTGGAGGCCGGGCGGAGCTCGCCCGGGGCCGCCTCCCGCTCCGGGGGCCGCAGCCCCGGCGGCTGCAGCGGCAGCGCCAGCGGGAACCCGGCCATGTACAGCACCCGGCCCAGCCGCTTGGCCACCTGCGGGAAAAACGGGAAAAAAACAGAGCTGAGGGACGGGCGAGGGCAGCAGGGGGGAATGGGAGCACCCAGGGGGTGTGCAGAACGCCAGGACTGGGCTCAAGCCCAAGGGCTGCTGACAGAAAAGTTCTCCCAAGCCTGGATGTGTTCAAAGCCAGCCTGGACAGGGCTTGGAGCAGCCTGGGACAGAGGAAAGCATCCCTGCCCGTGGCAGGGCTGGCACTGGATGGGACTGATGTTCTATGGAACATCACTGGAATGGAGCAATCCCATACCCGGGGCAGGGCAGGTTTCCTCCTCTCCCTTCCTCAAGGATTTTGTCCTGCAGTCCTGCTCCTGTTCCTGGGCACTGCTGCAGCCCCAGGCCTGCCCTGGGTCCCCTGTCCCAGCCCAGCTGAGGGGCCCTGGCTCACTCCTGCCCTCTTACCCACGGACACTTCACCAGGGCGCTGCCCTCCCTCTGCCGAGGGCACAGCACTGCGGGAATTGCTCTTCAAAAGGCCAAGGCAGGGAGGGAAAATAAAACTGCTGAACCTCTCCCTGCTGCAGCAGCTCCTGCCTCCCTCCCACAGCCTCCCAGCACCTCCACAGCTGCTTCCCATTTGAGCTTAAACAAAACCAGGGGCTGCTGCTGGACCCAGACAAGTGGGACATTATTCAGGGAGCAGCATCAGGGCCCTGCTCCCCCCATCCAACCCCCAGCCCTGCCTGCTTATACAACTTTAAACACTATTGATGAAATTGAAGGAATTTTTCAAGCTCGTATCTCACATTCCCCCCGCCCCAAGCCCCATCTCTGAGCTGTTCAGGGCTCTCTTGTTTTTTAAGGAACATAAGAGTTTTATTTCCTCCTGAATAGACCCACGGGGAACAATTGCCCACAGACCCTTTTTACGAGCCCCCTCATAAACAGGGAGGGCTGCAGGGAAAGCAGTAAAGTCTCCCATTGTTTGTTCCAAGGCAGCACGAGCAGCGTGGGCTCGGGGAGCTGTGCCAGGGCTGGCACTGCCACGGCCCCTGCAGGGCACAGCTCCCAGGGGACACAGCACAGCACTGGCAGGAGGGAAAGGAGCCAGCAGAGATGCTCTGGGCTTGAGTGCCACTGAGGGGAGGAGGAATGGAACTGCTGTGGCTGGAACCAGCCCATTTAAAGCTTCCCATTGCATCCCTGTTATTCCCTCGCTGCATCCCTGTTATTCCCTGCCACCACTCATCCTGGACTATTTATTTCTGTCCCTGGGCACGGAATTCTGTCAGAGGTTTCTCCCTGAAACAGCTGTGACAGCTTTCAGGTGAGGCTATGGAACATTTTCAAGGACAAATAAAGCGTTCTTGAAACAGAATTGCAACTGAATTATTGCTGAATAAATGACATTCCATAAACCACGTTTCTGGACGCCCCAGGGACAGCTTCACCTGTTCTGAGAGAGGAGATTTTCCTACCTGTGACCTGATCTTCAGGGCAGGTCCCAGCTTGAGCCCCATGTTGTTCAGTAAGTGCTCTTCTGTCAGGAGGGGCAGGGTCTCCCCATCGATGGCCTGCTCTCGGAATACCTGAGGGGACACACAGGGACACACCTGAGCCACCTGTGCTGCAAAAGGGGAACTCGGAAAGCCTCAGCCTGGATTTATCCCCCAGGGCTGGAGCCATCCCTCTGGAGCCAAGGGGATTTTTACTGCAAAGAGCTGCAGCTCCTGGAGCCAGCACAACCCACTGCACCCATTCCTGCTCCCTTCCCCTCCTCTGCAGGAGCCAAAACCCTCCCTGGAACACTCCACAAAAAGCCTGGACTTGGGAAAAGCATCCCCTGGGGCATCCCCCAGCTCTAGTGCAGAGACAAAGCTGAATCCCAGCCAGGCTGGGGCAACTTTGGGTTGTGCTGGAGTTCCCTGAGATGTGATTCTGGAATCACAGCATTACAGGGAATTCTGTAGGGTTTTCCTGGTTCTGGAATCACAGCATTCCTGGGAATTCTGCAGGGTTCTCCTGGCTCTGGAACCACAGCATTACAGGGAATTCTGTAGGGTTTTCCTGGTTCTGGAACCACAGCATTCCAGGGAATGTTCCAGCATTCTCCTGGTTCTGGATGTGGAGCATTCCAGGGAAGCTCAGAGGCCCCATCGCACAGCTTGGCTGCCAGCAAGTTCAGCAATCCATGAGGATAAAACCCAGGGAGGCCCTCAGGGCTCAGAGATGGAGCTCCCAGGAGGGACGAGCCCAGCTGGGAGGGAACGAGGATGCTCCTGCCAGGAGCTTCTGGAGTTACCTGAGTGTACTCGGTGCAGCCAGACAGGTTGGACACGAAGCTGCAGACGTCCTCCACCGTCCATTTGCTGATGTCCTCCAGCGCCGGGCTCTCCTCCCCATCCAGAAACAGACCTCCCATGGTGCCTGCGTTGTGGGAAGGAGGGGAGGAGAAAGGAACATAAATCATTAAAATCCCACACGGACAACAAGCAGCCTGCGATCGGAATATTTGTCTCTAGCCACACATTCATCTTTAATGACCTGTCAATTAAAGCGCTGGGCAGGGTCAATTCACAGGCCTCTTCCTCCTGGAGGTCCCTGCCTGGGGGAGGGCAGGAAAAATCCCAGCTAATGCATTTCATGTGTGTAATGCTCCTCAGCTGCGGGGGAAGCAGGGGAGGGCAGGGCAGCGTGGAGCCTGCAGGAGTTTGTGCACACAGAGCACAGAGCTCTGCCTGCCCGGGGCTCCTGGGCCAGCCCCGCTCCTGGAACGTGCCAGGAATGACAACGGGATCGCTGGGCAGCTCCTGCTCCTTCCCAGGGCTGGAATGGCAGCAGGGATCGCTGGGCAGCTCCTGCTCCTTCCCCTTGCCCTTGCCAGGGCTGGAATGGCAGCAGGGATCACTGGGCAGCTCCTGCTCCTTTGGAATGGAACCAGGGATCACCGGGCAGCTCCTGCTCCTTTGGAATGGAACCAGGGATCACCGGGCAGCTCCTGCTCCTCCCCAGAGCTCGAGTTCCCCTCTGCCCAGCCTGTGCTGTCCCTGCCAGCCCTGTCACTGTCACACAGAGGCTGTGACAGGCTCCCAGGGGCTGGGGCAGGCCCTGCAGCCTGACAGAACACTCAGAAAAATCCCAAAAGGAGCCGGTGAGAGGCACAGGGGGTGGAAATGGGAATAGGAACACTCAGGAACTCAGAGCTGCTGTGGAGGAAAGGCAAGGCCACAGAACAAACCAAATCCCACAGAGCGTCTCTTTAGGGTGGGGAAAGCCAACATCAACCCCTGGAACTGGCTGCTGGGGGCGTTTGGACATTTACAGGGATGAGAACATGCAGGATTCTCAGGCAGGGAAGGAGTTTATGAGGAGTATGAGCTGCTCTGCTCAGCGCATGGAGAATGGAATTGCCAGGAGGAAAATATTTCTCCCAGGAGCCTGTCATGACAAAATGATCTGTCCTGTGGGCTTGGGGCTTTCCCCTGGTGGATTAGATGGATATAACCCCTGCTCCTGCCCACAGCTGGGGACAGCACATGGACTGGGAAGGGAAAAATGGATTAAACAAAACCATGGAGGGGAGCACAGGCCAGGGAGCAGCCAATTCCCTGGGGAATACCCCAGGGCTGAGGGAAGAGGCAGGGGAAGGAGCAGAGCCACACAGAGGGCCCCACACACTCCCTACAGAGCCTCCAGCACATGCAGGGAGGCAGGAAAAGCTCAGGATCTGCAGGGGAAGTTACGGAGCCAGGGAGATGCTCTAAAGCAGCAGAGCCTGCCCAGGGAGCAGGCAGAGCCTCTGCAACCATTCCCACACATTTCCCTTCCCCTCTTCCTGCTCCCCTGGCTGGCCCTGCAGCTGCACCCCTCAGGCTGGGCAGGGGACAGCTCTGGCTGCTCACCCGGAGCCCCAGCACCCTGTGATCCATGTCACAGCCCCAGCACCCTGTGAGCTATGTCACAGCCCCAGCACCCTTTGATCCATGCCACAGCCACAGCCACAGCCCCAGCGCCCTGTGATCTGTGCCACAGCCACAGCCCCAGCACCCTGTGATCCATGTCACATCCACAGCCACAGCCCCAGCACCCTGTGATCCATGTCACAGCCCCAGCACCCTGTGATCCATGTCACAGCCAGAGCCCCAGCACCCTGTGATCCGTGTCACAGCCACAGCCACAGCCCCAGCACCCTGTCACAGCCCCAGCACCCTGTGATCCATGTCACAGCCCCAGCAAACAGGAGGGGTAGCCCCGGAGCCCTTGGAGCTGTGCCCCTGCCATCCCTCAGGAATGGCCCTGGAGGGTTTCTGGAGCTGCTCAGGGTCCCTTGCCCTCAGCAGTGCCCAGCCCTGATCTCCCAGGGGCACAGGGGCTCCTGCCCTCCCTCCTGTGCCCCCCTGGCAGGACAGTGCTCAGCCTGTGTCCCCCCCCTCGTGCTCTGGCAGCCCAGACAATGAGAACAAATGGGTGCCAGGGGCTGCAGGGCCACACCTTCCATCCCAGTAATGACCTGTCAGCTCACGGGAGCCACCAAGGGCAGCAGCAGAGCCAGCCTGCTCTGCCTGGCTGCCTGATAAATGATGCTCTGCAATGGGCTGGGGAGTGCTGCAGCAGCTGGGGCCTGCCCTGTGGGGCCGGGAGGAGGAATCCATCGTGCCAGGACAGGTGTGCCCAGCACAGACACCCAGGCACAGCCCATCGGTAACCCCCTCCCTGCTCCTGAGCTCCAGCTGCTCCACACACAGAAACCAGGGGCTGGAGGGGCCCTGCAGCACAGGCAGAGCACAGCCTGGGCACACAGGGCCACCCTGGCACCACAGGGCACAGCCTGGGCACACAGGGCCACCTCTGGGCTCCACCAGCCTTGCTCGCAGCCCCTTCCCCAGCCCTGAGCACCCCCCGTGTCCCCCAGTGAGGGCTGGGGTCAGGAGCAGCACAAGGCTGCGTTAATTGCTCTCCACACTGCAATCAATAGAAGGATTTTAGCCTCCTGCACACTCCATCCTTCACCTCTTCCAGAGGACGGGGCTGCAGAGGGCCCTGGGAGGAGGAGGAGGAGGAGGAGGAGGAGGAGGCTGCTGAAACCTTGAGGAGATGAGGTCATCGAGCTAGAGCCCAGAAAGCAGCTGTGGGAATGGAGCTGGCACGGCAGGGACAGAGCAGGGACAGAGCAGGGACAGAGCAGGGACAGAGCAGGGACAGACAGAGCAGCTCCTCCTCCGACGGCCTCAAACTCCTCATCCTTCTCAGCTGCCCTGGCTGGGTGGGTGTTTCATCATTCCAGCCTCCAGGCTGGGGTACAACCTCCCATCCCTCCTGAGGGAGCGCTCCTTGTGCAAACAGGGGTTCAGGAATTGTGTGGCAGGGGGGGAGAGGTGGCTGCAGCCCTGCCTGCCTGCCCTGGGCTGCTGTGTGCTCCCCGGAGCCACAGAACACATCTGTCATCACCCCAGGATGGCTGCAGCCCTTGGATCAATACAACCCTCAGCATTTCAGCTGCTGAACTCCCACCTCGGGCCCTGGCGCTGCATCCCCCACACCTCCCTGTCCTGCCGAGGCTTTGCAGGTGGGAGGATTTGCTCTGGAGCAGCACAAACCCACAGGGAGAGCAGCCCCACGCTGG
>WBNP01000653.1:207923-219747 GCA_013401095.1 Passerina amoena | reverse complement strand
TATTTTCACATGTTGTTATTTCTAATGCTGACACTGGAAGATCTTGAATGGATCTGCAGTGAAGGTGTTCTCCAGAATGAATTTTTTCTCCTTTTTTCTTTGTGGGAGCCTAAAGTTCTGTCCACATTTAATAACAAAAATGCCACTATGAGAACAGAATTGCAAGAAATGTCTCCTGGCTGCATCACAAACGGGGTCAAACACTGCAATCTCTATCCAAAACCACTCTCAGTGGCATTGGCACCTCAATGAGTCCCTGATTTGAGCCCACACCTCAGATTTCACCTGAAATCCTGCCTGAAAACATAACTTGGAGCACCCCAGGAGCTCACAACCTCTATTTGAGCAAACAGGGATGAGATTTATCCCAGCTGAGGTTTCTGCAGAAAGTTCTGCTGCAGGATTAAAACCCCTTCCAGTTTGCAGGGCTTCACCCTTAGAGCCACATCTCCAGCAGTCACTGTGCCCTGATCTCAGCTTAACCCATCAAAGCTGCTCAGGAATCAAACTTCCCTTTGCTATTATTGCACATTTTTAGGTGTAAAGGTGACAAAGCCTCCCCAGGCCACCCTGACCCTCCCCTTCTGCCCTGGGCTGGTGTGAGAAAGAGCAAACAGATTGCAAGGGAGGGGATGAGCTGACACCCTTGGCTCGTTGTTATCTCAGTGTAATTCCCCCAGTTCTGTAATTTCTGCCCAAGCAACTCCTGCAGTGAGATCACAGCAGAGCTGAAGGTCACTCCTGGACTGTGTCATAGCCAGGAAATTCAATGGATGCTTGCACTATATTTATCTGCAGTGAACGTTGTGCAGCAAACAGGATAAAGCAGAGGTGTGCAGTGGGCAGAGAGATAAAACTGAGAGTGAAGTGTTGGATTGGAAGGGTTCATGGCAGGGAAAATCTCAGCAGGCTGCACGAGACAGACCTGGGATGCTGGGGCTGGGTAAACTCATTTTTTCTTAAGAGTCAGTTATGTTTAAGTAGATTTTTTTGGTGGAAAATAAATTGTTGCACATAAATGCACGTGGGACAAAAATGAGCAAGGACAAAGAGCTCCCAGCCCTACAGAAAGTCACAAGGCACTGAGTAGAGGTAAGCACTTTTTAGCTGAAAATCTCACCAGGCTGCATGAGGCAGACCTAGGATGCTGAGGCTGGGTAATGCCACCTGAACTCTTAATTTTTTTTTTAAGAGTCAGTTGAGTTTAAAGTAGATCTTTTTGGTAGAAAATGAATTGTTGCACATAAACGCACGTGGGACAAAAATTAACAATGATAAAGAGCTCCCAGCCCTACAGAAAGTCACAAGGCACTGAGTAGAGGTGAGGATTTTTTAGCTGAAAATCTCGCCAGGCTGCACAAGGCAGACCTGGGATGCTGGGGCTGGGTGAAGTCACCTGACCTCTTCATTTTAATTTTTCTAAATATGAATCAGTTGTGTTTAAAGTAGATTTTTTTGGGTAGAAAATGAATTGTTGCACACATGTGGGACAAAAATGAGCAAGGACAAAGAGCTCCCAGCCCTACAGAAAGTCACAAGGCTCTGAGGAGAGGTGAGGATTTTTTAACTGAGGGCTCCCCATCAGCCTTCCAGGCAGGCACAGGGTTTCACGTCTGTTGTAGGAAGCAGAGAATTCCAAATACCTCAGCAAATGCCTGCTAAAAATCAGGGTTTTTTCCTGGAAATGTGCACTAAACATTAAACAGCAATGGATTTTCTATGTAATCAAATTGTTCTCCTATTAATACTTTTCATGAAACACATTTTACACAGAATCCCATTAGCTCTCCTTTCTGCAATTCATTTTTTCCCATAACTCTTCTCCTCCCCGAGCAGAAAAAGCAGGGAAATATCAGAATTACAAATTCCATTTTTGTTTCTGTCAGCTCGTTATATAAATTATTCAGAGCTCTTTTATAAAGTGGGGATTTCAGCTTCCTTTACAAGAAATAAGGAGAAAAGACAGTCCTAAAACAAAACAAAAAAAGGTAAAAACCCCCTCCAACATTTGATGCAACTTTAATTCTCTTTTCCATTAAACTGCAGCTTGCTCACCAGTTTAAAATCTCAAAAAATATCCTTTATACAATGGATGTTACTCAGAATATTTGATGCACTTATATTAATCACCATTCCAAGCCTCCTAGCTCTCCCTCCACTGAGAAAAGAGGAAAGGAAACGACAAAGGAGCAATTCCCAGGGCACAATATTTCTTGTGGGTTTGAACTCTCCATTTTCACATCCATCTCCAACAATCACCATCTTCTGCCACCTCCAAGTTCCCTTTAACAGCAAAATCTCCTCTCCCTCTTCAAGCCAGAGGCCACCACCTTGCCAAATGAGGGATTTGAATCAAGGAATTCCAACCTGTGGCACATTTCTTAACCAGAAAATATTTCCAGTTCCTATTTTAAAAATAATCAAAGGAGGTTTCTAGTATTTACATCAAAACCAACGTGCTTCTGAGGGCAAAATTTCATACCAAGCACCAGAAAGAGTTTGGGAGAACTTTAACTTTTCTACCAAAATCCATTTGCTGTAGTGAAATTCAGATGCTGTGTTAGCAACCAGTGGTTGTTTGGCAATCCAGGAAAAATTAATTCACTTTTTTTTAGGTGGAGATCTGCACCATGGCAATAAAAAACACAAGTTTTTTTTTTCTTGATTAATTTAAATTGAGTGTCTACCACTTACTGAAAGGAAACACAGACAAAGGATGTTATGATGAATTAGAAAATCCTTTTGGATTACTCAGGGTCAGACAGGTTTTGGGGTTTTCCTGCTGGAATAAAACCAAAGTTTAGCTGCATCCACAGTCACTGGTATTGATTTTAGGGTCCAGCAGAGAACCACACAGGGATGTTCATCCCTGCCTTGCCCTAAGGAAGGGGAAAGCTGGAAACTTGTGCTAAAGTCACCATAAAGCAGCAAATTTGACAATTCTCAGATGTTTAGGTAAGAGATGAAATAGTACAGAAAATCAATGTGCTTTGTTCCAGGAAAACAAATGTCACCAGGAAACCACCAGACAAGATTCTACCAGAAAGAGAAAGACTGGAATGAGTGCCTGGAACAGGGGAGGAGGAGGCACAGGGAGAGGAAGAGACGAGGGACGACATTTCAAGGTAAAACAACAGACAAGGTGTAGCTGAGGGTCTTTCCTGACTCCATTTCCTGGTGTTCAGTGTAAATTCTGCTTTTCAGCTATAATTCAGCAAGGCAGAAAGCAGGGTTTACTGTGAGACACAAACCTTGAGAGTGAATCTCATTTAACTTCTGTGTTAAATGTGTTAACACTCACCTAAGGACCAGGTGTGTTCAGAGATCTGCAGATCAGTGCAAGTGTCTGGAGAGCCAAGCAGAGCCTGAAATTCTGGGGCAAAAAGGAGGCAGAGCAAGAGCTGGAAAAGGAGTTTGACAAAAAAGGGCAAAATTCAGGAAATTAAGAAATCAGTGAACACCCAGCACACACCAGCAGTGTCATCCACATCAGAGGAGAACATATTTCCTTCTGAAGATGAGAAAGGGAAGTCAAGAAATCATAATTCTCATCTGGAACATCAAACAATAAACTGATTTCCTTTAGATAAAACTGTGTAAACATCTGGATTGTTAATTATGAAGCAGATGACAGCTGACAGCAGATGTCAATTGTGTATTTAGAGAGGATTCCACTGATTGAAAACTTCATGTTTTATCTCCCCAAATAAAAGACACATGAAACAGATTCTAACAGTGTTGCAGGGGAACGAGGCAAGTTTAAAACTCTGTATCTAGGAGTGGGTTTTTGTGAGCTATCCTATTAAACTGCTCATATTCATCCAGCCCAAAATTAATAATGGAAACATGCCTGAATCCTTTCAGTCAACATCACTCTGTGCTTCAAGGGAATATGATAAAAGCTGTCAACAGAATTATATAAAGGAGTCAGGATTAGTGGTGTCTCTTTGGAAACTGATAGCAAAGTTTCTCCTGAACAAAGTTTTGCTGCTGATACTTTCTGTCCATTCTTGCTCAGCTTTTCAGTAGCATAACAATGGGTGAACATCCAAATATATCATTTGCTCTTTGATTCTTCCTCCAATAAAGACTTGATAATAAATAATTATTACCATGTGTTTATTGGAGGAAGAATCAAAAAGCAAATAATATATTAGATTATATAGTATATAGTATATATATTATATATAATAATATATGATATATGATATATGATATATGATATATAATATTATAATATGTAATACATAATAAATAATTATTTATTATCCAATAATAAATGACTCCAATAAACAATCATGTTTGCTGGTTGTTTTTTTTTAGATATCCTTTTACTTTGTTTTGCATTTATTGATTTGTTTTTAAGGGGATGAATTGTTCTGTTTGACAATCTCAGAAGCTGAAATATTTGATAGTTGTTATTCACGACTCTGAATTTCAATAATCTGGGGCACCTCCTTGTCCTTTAAAATATTGGCAGCACTCTGTGGCTTTTATTAAAATATCTGGGATGCTTCTTTTTAATTTGTCAGACAAGAGGTGGCACAGGTGGCAATGCAGAACAGGAGGATTCATCTGAAACAGAGATAAACCCCAAGGACATTGCCCTGCTGTCTGTGTTTATTCAAATCCTCCCGACTTTTGTGAGAATCCTGAGTACCAGACCTGGTTCTTTTCACCTTTCCAGCAGGTAAACAATCATTTTCATCTGCTCTGATAAATTCTCATCATTTCATTCCCACCTTGCTCAGGGATATCTGGAAGAAGCAAAAAATGTCCACTGGGTTAAAATCTGACCTAATGAATCAGCGCATCCCAAACAAGCTCGGAAGTTTAAGCAGCACCAAGAACGACCAGAGCTGAGCAGACAGCAGCCAAAGACACAAACACATGACCCAAAACAATAATTACTGCTTTGGAAAGCTGAAAACCCAGCAGAAAAGCAGATTTTCCAGGTAAATAAACATGTCCAGATTGACTTGGAAGCATTTGCAGCTGGGACAGAGGAGTCAGCACCAGAGTGCAAATAAATGAGAGTTCTCAGAATTAATATAAAGCCTCATCTCATCTTGCAGCCTGAGAAAAACTAATCAAACCAAATAATTTATTCAAGGCATAGCAACTGGAGGACAGCTGTCATCTCAATTAAATGGGCTCCTATTGCCAGTCATGGCACATCCCTCCTCTCCTGACCCCAATCCATCCATGGATGTGGTTCTGTGTTAGACACATCCTCAGAGGTAATTCTGTCTTCTAACCCCAGATCTGCCTTCTGGAAATTCAGTTTTGTCTCATCAAACTCTGTTTCCTGTCTAACCAGCTGATATCTCCCAGTCAAACCTGGTAATCTTTAAGGAGTCCTCAATAATTTGACCCTTTTTATACCTTCTTTTGACCTCTATTTTTTTTTAAACTTAGAAATGAAAAGTAATTTCATAAAGGTGCGAAATGAAAGGACTTGGTTGAGAATTTGGAAAGTTTATCACGCAATAGAGGAATTCTAATAAAGGATTTGTCATGGTAAAAAATAAAATCCCATTTGATTGCACAGTTCTTCTGAAATTATTCAGTCTTTTGTTCACTTTGGCAAATGAATTTTTTAGTATCATAAAAATCATAGAATATCCTGAGTGGGAAGGGACCCACAAGGGTTATTCAAGTCCAGAGTCCTTTGTTATCACACAGAATCTGCATTACTGTGAGTGTGGTAAGATACACAATGTTTGCAGTATATTTATCTTACCTGCTTTGGCTCTATGTGCTTAAATGAACATCCCCCAATTTCTGCTGGAGAAAGTTGTGATCTTCCTTGCCAGACTACTTTCCAAGAATTTCCTCTGGGACGAGGCAATTGTGAAATCTGTTGAAAGGAATAAGGAAAATATGAGAAGAACTCATCATGGGGAAGATTTAAAACATTCCCTTCACGAGATGTGTCTGGAACATGGAGATAATGAAATCACACATCCTGATGAAACATCATGGAAGAATAAAACATTTTATTGAATGTGATGAAAGTAATGTGAGATGTTAAAGTTTAAAACTCTCCCACACTGTAATTTGGAAGATTTTATGGTCAATATCCATGCAAGGCATTGCTACAATAATCACTTAATTCCTGACTCCACAGAAATTAACTCCACAATCCAATGGCAAAGAGCAAAATCATTTTAATATTCCAGCAGTTAGAGGATAGAGTGTCTTATTTAAATACAGATGCACTTTGAACTACCTGCTCTTTCATAATTTGGCTGGAAATTAGAATAATTATACTGCACATTATTATTTTTCAGCAGTTGTATCTTATATCCTTATACAGAGATAGGAATATGTTCCAGCCAGGGAAAACAACTTATCAGAAGTGCACAAAAAATAGGGTCTCTTTCCAATTAGGCAGCTAATAAAAGTAGCTTAATAATTCTTTGGAAGAAAAAATACAGTGATATCTTGTGAAGTTCAAGGAATTCATTTATGTGCAATATTCTAACCAGGAACAGAAAACAAATGGATGTATCCTAGATAAAACCAGAAAGGGATAGGCATAGCCATTGGTTTTTACCTGGTGTGCTAAGACAGAATAGAAAGAAGAAAAAAAAAAAAAAGATTGTGTTTAAAATTTGATTATTATCTGGTAAAATAAATGCATTGAAGTTTTCTCCTCTTTAAAAAGAATTAAACACTGAGGAGCAGTTTTAATACCAGCAACCATGATACATCTCCATAGGAAACACTGTATTATTAAAGGAATTCTGGAACACTTATCTGGAGATACAAGGATAGATTTCCTTTCACTTCCATCACACTTTTAATCTGAATTCTGTCACACAAGAGGTGCCTGCTCTCATCAGCCCTGAAATGACCAAGCTCATTTGCAGACCAACCACCTGGAAGGTAAAGACTGAGGGCTTTGTAAAAGAGACTTCACGAAAGGAAACACAATAAAGAGATGTAAAAACCAACAGAATAGTTCCAAAATCTGCTCAGCCCAATCAGAAATGGCTCTTCCCTAGCCCAAAGCATGATTCAGCCCACAAGGAAAGAGAGGCTGAATAAAAACCTCTCCTCTTTGTGCTCTGGGCTCTTTCCAGCTCCTCTCCCTGGGTGGTGCAGAGGCTGCTCCCAGCCAGATTTGTGCTGTCAGCTGGGACCTGCCCCAATATTTCCTCAACCAGCACTGCATCTTCTGCCACCCACATATTCGACCTTTTGTGACCAGGTTTTCAGCACAGGAGTTCAGGGGTGACATCCTGGACAGGCTCCAGGTGTCCTTTGCTGTGAGGCTCCTTCCCTTGAAGCTCCATGGGCACAAACGAGGCTGTGTAATTGCTGAGCCCTCAATCAAAAAGCAATTTGTTTTCACTGAGTTGAATGCATGGGATTTAACTCATCAGGATTTTGAGTGGTGCTGGTGGCACGTTATGGAACATGAGGGCTCAAGGAAGGGACCTTGATTTTCCAGCCTTGGTCATGGCAATAAAGTGGAACAGAGCTGGAAAAGGAGCCAGACTTTCACCTCAGGAGTGTTCTAGAAATACAGCAGATTCCTGAGACTGTTTTCCAAAACCATAAGAACAATGCATTTAGTGCCAAACCTACCAGAGCCCCAACTCTAAATTTGTAGAATTTCTGGTTTGGGCAATTTTGGGGAATTTCTTCTCAGTATTTATTTAATAATTACAGTCACTTCCTCCTGCTGCTCTGTAGCATCTTATTTTTAGCACTTGCTTCCCAAGAGATTCCTTGCTAGATCCACATAGTTTCTTCTTTTTCTGTTTACTCTGTTACCTTTTTAAGCATTCCTTGATTTTAGCAATGTGATTTTTCCCTGTTACTGTTCAACAGCTCCAACGTTTCCTGACATTTCACAGAATTTACCTCATTTTGCTGCTTTGGGCAATTTTCCTGTAGCACAGCTGAAGTCTTACACTTAAGGGGAAGAAAGTCCCTTTTGATTTCAGGCAGAATCAGATAAAATATCCCTCATACTGATCACAGTCCCTATCTGATCAATACAGAAAAATAGTTTGGAATAAAGGTACTCCTCTCCAAAGAAAAGCACTCCAGAATTTCTTGTTTACTGCATCTCTTCAGTGGCTTTACTGAATTTATTGCAGGCTGGCATTTTGTATTTTCACAAAAGGCCAACAGTTTCTGTACCAGCGTTTGGAAGATCAGTAATTCTGGGCTTGAAATTTGGCTTTTAAGTAAAATATGGAAAAACATGGCTTGAGGCAGAAAGGAAAGAATAAAGATAAAACATCTGATTGTTCTAAAAATTCATTGTTCAGCTGTGTTTACAATGCCTGAGTCAGGTGTTATCAGAATGCTGCATGTGCCATCTATTTCCAGTGTGTTCAATAGGAAGTTCAGGAGAGTGGGAGTGAGATTTGAGCTTTTAATCTCAAAAGCCTCAGAAGTTATTTAAAACTTGACAAATGAGGTTCTAGCAAAACAACTTTAATATCAAGCAAGGTTTTCCCCGCATTTTTTCGCATTTTTTTTCTGTACACAGTAAGGTTTTTGGACATATCTATGTTTTCTACCGTCGTATAGATGTGAAATGAATTGAGTTTAGAGATATTTTGTGTATTTTCAATTCACTGTGAGTCCTTGAAAAGTACTTTTCTAAGGAAAAAAAAAAAAAAAAAGCTCCAAGAAAAAGCTGTTCAGATGTTAAGTCACCCACTGAAGCTCAAGGAAATAAAAGAAATCATCCTGCTGAATGTTTCCTTTGGCTGAAGTAACCTTCATTCTGGCTGGAAAAGGTTAAACATTGACACACCAGGTACTTTTCAGAAGCAAATTAACAGAACTGGGAAATCACACGAGACAAATCACAGGGGTAATTAGGCCAGAGCAATTTTCTGGGTCTGTGCAGTGTAAAACACATCTTTTTAATGTCTAACTCCCTGTTCCTCAGCGCTCATACAGGGATCACAGCCAAGGTAAAGGCACCCTGAATCCCTCCTTGGAGTTTCCTCTCCAAACTGCTCTGTGCCCTGCACAGTTTTGACTTCTGGAGGGCTCCCTGGGTTTGATTTTTAGCAGGTTTCCAGGCCACACTTTTCAGCTAAAATGCAGAAAATCTGATGGTGTCTTGTTGGCTCGGCTCAGTAGGAACCTCCCTGGCCAGTGGCACCAGGTAAGGAGCCCACAGTCTCCACCCTGGACCCCCAGAGCAAGGAGAGGAGGTGTCATTGTCATGGAAAAGAGCAATAATTCACCTTCAGGGCTTTGCTATTTGCATTTGTGTGCTTAAACTCCCCCGTGGGATGGGCAGGGAATTTTGTCAGGATTTATCTGCCAGAGTCAGTCATTCTCCACTCTGAAGTCTGTTGCTGTTTGTTCCAGTGATAGGAACACCAGGGAATTCTGTTTTAAATTCCTAACTGATTCTGAGCTGTTAGTTTAATAAAAAGAAAAAAATTAAACTGCTCTTTTCTACTCTGGAAAAAAATATTCCTCAGGTTTTGGAGGATGTGCTCTCAGCTGGTTGCAATATCAAATAATCCTGGCATGGCACATCTGCTTTCCAAAGGAAGCCATGAATGACCAGAATCAAATTATCTGGAGGCATAATTTTGTGAATTGACTTGCCTGAAGTTTTAAAACAGATTAACTTTTCACACAGTGGTGATGACTCCAAATTTAACACATATTAACGATCTTATTTAATCAGCAGATTGGCAAAGACATCTTAGGCTTCTCCTGGACTCTACAAGAAACAGATCCAGGCAAAATTAGAGCACAAACATCCTGTTAGCACTCAGGATTTGGAAACCTTGATACTGTGCCTTCTCCAGGGTCTCAAATTATTCACTGGGATAGATTTTCTTGTACATCAAACCAGGTGGGTCACTCCAGTTGTGCTTTGGGGATTTGTAGGAGGCAAAGAGCTTTGATAAATCAAACATGGATTTACACATGACCCGGTACATTTCTTATACTTATGATAAGGGAATACTTTTTCTCCTGGATTCACCTTGCCCTTCAGAAATATTTCCCTTTTTGCTAGGATGATAAAATGGTGTTATCAGTGTTCTAATAAAATTGCATTCTGCCAGGGTGAGCAGTGACAGAAGGAACCAGAACTTGTGGTGACCAGGTGGATCTTCCTGACACCCAGGTGGGAGTGCACAAAGTGTCCAATCCAGGTTTCTATTTAAAGATAACATTTTTCAGCCTGGCCAAGCATTGTCAAGAATATTTTGCAAAATACCCAGGAAATGAAGTGGCACAAGCGGAAAGGCTCTGAGGCTCAGTAAATCTGGCTGTGAACTAAGAGAATATAACGGGTGCTTACCCTGTTATTGGGTTTTTTCCCTTTATTTATTTCCTTGGCACCAATTATTGGCCACCATTAGGGATAAAATACTGGAGAACTCGTGCCTTTGGTGTGCCCCAGTCCACACAGCACACAAATAAATGTAATGTCCACATAAGGGTGAAGCTGAAGGCAGGAAGAGATGAGGATTCTTCTCTTTTACGGCTTTTCACTGTGGAGAGAAGAAAAATGAAATGACCTTTATGAAGGAAATGAGGAAGAATCCTCACAGCACAGCAAAACCACAATGTCTGATTATCTCAAATCAATTCCAGCATTGGAAACTCCATCAAAACACTGTCTTAGGAAATTTTTAAATATTGGGAATTGCTGCAAATTAATTTCTCCAGCGGCTGCCAGAATCATCCAAACCCATCTAACAGTGCTACAGTTGTAAGAAACTATTTGGAAAAATGTTTTGCTGACTTTAGCTTGTTAACACTCACCAAATCTGATCTGTCAAATTCAAACTGTTCTCAGTTCTGGAACAAAGAGATGAGAGAAAGAAATTATTGTACAATGGAGAAGAGAAACCCAAACCTGGTAAATCATCAAAGAAGGAAAAGTGGTTAAAACCATGACTTTCTATAATTGTATTTTTCCTTTTGAGTGATTAGGGATAAAAGATAAAAAATATGTGATTTATACCTTAGAAAAATGATTTTTCTTTACTTACACAATAAAACTAACCAGGAGAGAAAATTGATGTCACCAAATGGTTTTTGTCTGGATAAAGTTGAAAAGGAAGGAGGAAGACTGGCAGGAAACTTTGTTCTTTGAATTTCTGCTCTTCTTAACCAAAGTAGGTTTGCTGATCTCTGTGTTGTGATTTCTGGTGCTGTGAAGTCATTTAAACATGATGGCATTTCTCATCTTCTCAGCTGAGGAGGATTCATTTGACAGGCTCAGATTGCTGTAGATGGACGTATAGGAACTGATGTATTTTCACCATAATCCAGAGTATCTGAAAGTCCAGTTCAGCAGCCCAGAGTTAGTTTAGTGACATTTAAATCCAATTATCCTCCTAATCCACTGCTCTCATATTGCTGATCAATCTCTACCTTTGTCTTGTCTGTAGCACATATTCCATCCTAGAAATCCAAGGGTTGATTGACTTTCTTTGATTTGAGTGGATATAACATGTACATACTTATTTTGCTTCAGCTAGTGCATTATTTCACCTTCAGCTTGATTCACAACATGAAAATCAGTATTTGCTACTTCTACTTCCTATTCACATTACCAGGAAATAGTAAATGTTGCTACAGAAAGAGTTGTGACTGCTTTCCACACAGACCATCTTTTCAACTAAAAACAAAGTCTTTGATCTTCCAATGATGTTACAGAGTCTTCACAGAGCTTTTCCAGGCAAGAGCTCTCTGGTTTTCCAAAGCAAAAAATTAAATTCTAGATGAACGTCACTGAAATTTAAAACGAATTCAGAATGCTGCTGTATTTTCAGTTCTTGACACTAGCGATGGCTTTTAAGCAATTGTAGCA
>WBNP01000653.1:192431-206920 GCA_013401095.1 Passerina amoena | reverse complement strand
AGAAAAGAGAAAAGAGAAAAGAGAAAAGAGAAAAGAGAAAAGAGAAAAGAGAAAAGAGAAAGGAGAGGAAGCTCTCCCGAAAAACCACTCCAGGCCCAGCCTAACTTGGACCCACAGCACAAAGACCTGATCAGGGAATAGGGACACACCAAAATCCCCATTTCTGTTGCAGAGCAGAGTGCAGTGAAAAAGCAGGAGTTTTCACAGGAAGCAGCAGTTGGAAGACAAACACTTGGGCAAAGTGTGGAAAACTCTGGATGGGGTTTAATGAGCTCCCCTGGCTGCCACAGCTGCACTTCACCAAAGGGATTTTAAGGAAGAGTGGCTGTTCCCTCACTTTCTCCCAATTAAAAAGAATCTGAACAGATTTATCCAATTTGACTGAACCCACCACAGCTTGAAAAGAAAACAGTTGGTTTATGAAAATGTTGATGGATCGGTAGAAAGAACAGAAGACTTTGGAAGTTTCTTGAATTAGCCTTTGAAAAGGCAGCCAATTTTCATCTTCATTTATCCAGGCACATATGGATGGTTCCATAAGCAAAAAAAAAAAAAAAAAAACCAAAAAAAAACCCCAAAAAATGAAACTTATCTTGGTCTCTTTAGGATATGAGATCCAAATGAGACGAGATGGAGTCCTCTGAAATCTGGCTCATCACTTATGAAATCTGAGTTTTTATTCTTTGGAAAATTTGTCATCTTGGGAGAGCTGATATATTCCAGGTGTGCTGTTAAAGGTAGGATGCAGAAGAAGTTTTAATCAAATTATGATTCATTAAATAATAATCCTGGAGACTTTTTTTTCTCTGTTTGTCATCAAAATTAGAGGCATGGCTGTGGGGGTTGTTTGCAGTATTGGTGAGTTTTCTGGTACAAAATTGTGGGGTTTATTTTAATTAAGTCAAAGTTCCTTTTTCATCAGATAAAATTACCTGAAGTGAATTTCTAAAATTCCCATTTTTTTGCCTCAGCATCACAAGGCAGGCTTGTTCTGGGGATTGAGAATCATGACAAATGAGGAAAATGTCACTTTGGAGTGTGCCTGAAGCTGATTATCCATATGATGGTGTAGGGCCTGATGCACAAGGACATCTCCTGGTCACTGGGGAGTTCTGGGAAGTTTTACAGCAGTTTGATTTCATGGGAACTTTCATCCCATGTCTCCTGAATATCAAAATACATGTTGGGCTGTAAACAGATCTCAGGTTTGGATGTAAATATTCAAACCCCCCAAGGCTGAGTTAATAAGTTAGAGAAGCTTATTCAAGGGAGAAGAAAGAGCCTACTTAGGCTGTCAATACAATTCACAAAATGAATTTTTGTGCTCTGTCAAGGGAGTGTTGGAGTCAATATCTGCTGCACAGAAAATGTCAAACTCTATAGGAGTACAGAGCTGTCTGGTTTTGGAAAGGTGAAAACTCTTCTGCTTTTCAAATGACAGCAATGATTTGGAAGTTTTTTAACTTGCGTATTGAAGGGCTGGGAATTTAAGAATTTTGTCTTATTTTTATTTTTGGTTTTTTTCCCCAGAGCCTGGGCACATTGTCAGAAGAACAAAACTGAAACACCAAAAGCAGAAAAGAGATGAAAATTCAGGATGAATTAGCACAGGTAGCCAAGTGCCACATCCTTGGAATGCCACATCCAGGGAAATGCCACATTCCAGGAAAAGCTCCCAGGCTGGATGGGCTGGGTTGGTGCACTGGAAGGACACCACTGGTCCAAAATCCCACCTGCTGCAGAGCTGCAGAACTCTCTGACTCCTGAACATTGCACTGGACAGAGATCAGTGAGAGAGGGAGAGGAGTTTTAACAGGGATAAAGAAAGCCAGAGCTGAAATAGGCTCCTGTCCTCGTGGAGGCCCTAAATTCATTATTCCCTGCGGTGACAAAGAGGAGGTGACACAGAGGAGCTGTCTCTGCTCAGCCAGGGCAGAGCTGTGCTCAGCTTGACACCTCTGCCAGCTCAGAGAGGAGCAGGTTTCCCCAGCATTTTGGGGTCCACAACCCTCTTTAGGAGAAGAGGGTGGGATCCAACCTGCCTTGGGTGACATGAGTGCCTCAGGAGATCTTTCCGTGCTCTTCAGTGGCACAAAGCTGCCTCCAGCTTCAGTGGAAAGGAAGAAAAGAGGAGTTTTTACTGCTCTGAGCTGAGATCTCCCCCTTGCAGGAGCTCCCCTTCAGCCCAGCAGCACCTGCAGCTCCAGTGAAGGTCCATCCATGAGCACCAGGCAGGACAGAGCTGTGGAGAGGTCTGGAAAGGGTCAAACACCCCGTTTATAACCATTTCTTTTCCTTTTATATATTTTTCCTTTATATGTATTTCCTTTTTATGTATTTCCTTTCATTTTCTTTTATAATCATTTCTTTTCTGTAACATATTTTCTTATAAAGTTTCATTCCAGTAATTGGCAAAACTTACAGTCTTCCCTTTTAGGACATCCTGGATTGGCAGACTGTGTAAGATGTGGAGTAAATCATTTTTACCTCAGAAAAAAAGCCAGTTGCAAGTTCCCAATGCCTGTTATGGCTTTTGGAAGGTCGATGGAATTTCTTCCAGAGGTCGATTTGGACACCCAAGGACAGTTTGTGCTTGGAATGATGGCAGGTCTGTAAATCTGGATATCTGGGATGACCTGTCACCTTCCTTTAAGGAATTCTTGTTTGTTTTGTATGGTACAAAGATTTACCCTGTGCATGTTCAGCACCGTGCTCTTAATTCTCCCCAGTTCCTGCAAGTGCAGGAAAATGTGAACACTGAAGGCAGAATTTAACATAACTGGAATTAATCCACACTCACTCTGGGCCTTTTGCTTCACCCTTTCTAGGATTGTGCCATTGGAATTCTCTTTCCTGGAAATCTGGTCTTGAAGGTCTAAACTGTCTCTTGGAGTCAGAGGGGATCTGAAGGCAAGTGCCAGAATGTATTTTCTCAGAAAGAGAGTAAACTTCTGTCATTCCTCTCCTGCCTGACTCCTTCCAGCCCCTCAGATGGGACAGACATTCCTCAGGTGCTTTTCTCCATATTTTCCTCTTCTCTTCCTCACAAAAAGCTGTGAGAGCCCCTCCCACAGCCCAATTATCTGTCCCACTAATTACACTAATGACCAATCAGTCCATGTGGTCCCTGGGTGTGCCCTCAGTTCACAAGGAACGTGAGGGAATTTGGTTTAATTTAAAGTCAGACTTTAGGCTGGGCTGCAGGACCTTGGTGGAGCAGGAATGTGCAGGTGAGCTGGGGCTGGACACCTGAGCTGAGCTTCACCTGCTCACAGCCCCAGGCTCACTTCATGCCCATCAACCCCTGATGCCAACAACGCCACCCAAGTGTGCACAGTGCCAGGGACACTCAGAGCTTTATCTGCCTCCTTCTTCTCAGGTCAAGGTTTTCCACAATTCAGCAAATTTTGCCTGGTCCTTAAGAAAATGACCAAGACAAATATAGGGGGAAGTCCATCCTCACCTGAGCAGCAGCTGCAGACTTTCCATTTGGATGTTAGAAGAGAGAAAAGGATGATTATTTACAAACTGGGCTTTGTACGCTCTTTTTATACTTAAGATTTTCAGCTTTTGCATCCAGGAGAACAAAATAGGAAGCAATAATTTTCATCTTCACCTTTCTGGGGAGAAGGCTGCAAGGATCTGTGAAATCCCTGGAGTTCCCAGCTCAGCTCAGGCTGGTTTGGAGCCTGTAACCCCACAGTGCAGCTCTTCGTGGGCATCACCAGGAGCAAGGACTGCATCTCTACCTGGGTGCATTTCATTTTCCTCAGTGGCTCCTGGCTGTCGGTCACTGAGGCACTGCCTGAACATGGAATTCTTTGATCTGGGCTAAATCCCATTAAAACAACCTTTACAGAAGTTTTCTTCTGTGTGAGCAGCAGAATCTCGTGGTTTGGGATTGAAAAATTCAATGTGAGGTTTGAATGCATTGAATACAACAGATCCACACCTGCTGTGGATTCGATCAATGTTCACAGATAAGTGATTTTATTTTGATTTATAATTTCTCTTTTGAGACAGGACTTTGAACTGTGGCCCATGGTACCTCTTTTACTATGTAAAAATAGATTTGATTCCAGCATTTTACATAAATAAATTGCATAAGTGTTCCTTAAAGCAAGACGCCATACACTGAGATGAGTATATGAGGTCTGAAAGAAATGAAAACTCTGACTTTCAAAGCCATACTCTGGTGGGCTGACATTTAACTTTAATTTTCTGCAAGTCAGTCAAAAATATGGACTCCAGGTCCCATGGAGGGGACAGACAGGAATTTATGAGGGGGTCAAATAGCAATAGTTGCCAATAGTAAAATTTATATTAATATTTGCCCTCTCCAGCTCCTCCAGGCAAAGATCTCTCCAGTGAAGTCTATTTGAATTACATAGAAAAAGAACATGATTATTACATTCTGGAGAAACAGATTAACATAAAGTGATGAATAGCTGTACTTACACAGGAGAGGGGATAATGGTCCTTTTCTTAAAAAATTACCTTATAAGTGCAACTTAGTTTGAAATGTAACAATTAATTCATCTATTTGAAAAAAAAAAAACAAATAAAGAGAAATATTAAAAAACTATTAAATTTTGAATTAAAAAAAAAACCAGGGAAAAGCAATGAATTATTTACTTGTAACTAGATAGAGAAAAAAAAATAGGGAAAAAAAAAAAAAACCTCAACAAGTTCTTACCTTTTAAAAACAGAGCCCTGCCTCTCCACATGAAGATATCCACAGGCTCCTCCTTTTCTGCTCCTTCTCTTCCACCTGCCCATGGCCAACATCTGAGTCCTGCCTCCTGCAGCCCATGGCCAGCTCCATCCTGCTGCTCTCCCTCCGCAGCAGGAGCCCCTTCCCTCCGCAGTGCCTGCCAGCCTCCTGCTCTAAAACTCATTGAAGTGCTGGAGGAACGGCCTGCAGCAATTAAAATTAGGAAATGAAACAGAACAGTTCTCCAGATAACATTTACCAGCCTCCAGCAGAGTGAGAATGTCAATATGGCTTGATGGGGGTTCATTTGGAGCGGAGGAAATGAGTGAAAAAAATCACAGAAAGCCCCTGGTTCTCCAGCAGCAAAACAATCTGTGAATGCACCCAGCAGAAGCAAATAAATCATGAGACGTGGCCTTTTTAAAGGTCACAAAATAACAAGTGGATCAAGATTAATTGGGATTGGCACATCTATTGTAAAGAGAGGGGAGAAGTGATCAATGCTCAAATGACACAGAGAGCCCCAGAAAATGCATCCATCATAAAATCATGGCAAGGTGGCCTCTGGTGTGAGCAGAGGAATGCCAAAGCGGGGTGTCACTTTGGGACACGAAATAAAGCAACACAGACACTGGATTCTCCAAGGTAAAAAAGAGGGTGTTTCATTTTTGATTTTAATACTTATAGATTTTTAAAAGTGGCAGTGGATTGGAGGATGGCAGTGCCACCTCTCCAGTGACACTGGACAAACCAACAGTCCATCAATTTTCTCCTCCTCCATAAAAGAATGTAAAACAATAAGTTATTTATATAAAGTGCGTGATAAAGTTCATTACGAGAATATAAACATCAGAAAGCTTAGAAGAACTTAAAAAAAACAAGGCAGCAGTGGGAAGGAAAGGAATGATTGGAAAGAGTGGCTTTAGGCTGGGGAGTGGGGAGGGGGTGGTTATTTTATGGTGATAATAACAGTTTAAAAGATCTCAGCTCAGTGGAGTGACAAAGTATCAGCAAAAGGGGAAATTAAAGTTAAAATTTGCAAATCCTAGAAAACCTGAAGTGTTCAAAGAAACTCCTTTGGAATGCAGGGATGAAGAGAAAACACCAGCAAAGAATCATTATCCAATGGAGCCAGATCCTGAGAGATAAATGGGATTGATTGTTCACATGAAAAATAAACCCAACAAAATGCATTTCCATGGGACTTTGAGAGGTTTCTTCTTCTGTTTGGCTTTTTGTTGATTCTGCATTTAATGGAGATCCTTTACAGTGCCAGGGAACGTGAGCCCCTGAGGGGTTTGTGGTGCATTTTTCTGGCAGTGAAGTCACAGGTGAATGATAAAACCCCCCTGATATCCCCTGGAATTCCACTTTTACTCCCACAGAATCCCAGCATGGCTGAAGCTGGGATGGGCCAGCTCATCATGAGCACATCTCCTTGCAAAAACCACAGTGAAAACATTTCCAGGTTAAATTCTGCTCCCAGGTACCCAAGTGAGTAAAACCAAATCCTGTAGGAAACACATTTTGCTGTGAAGAGGGAAATTTGAATTTTTTTGAACTTTTCAAAGGGTGGTCAAAGTTCCTTTACCAAATTCCACCATCCCAGGGCATTCACAAATAATCCTGTCATTTCTGAAGGCACTTTGAGGAATTCCTTATGGATCTTGAACCCCCTTGACTGAGCACCTTTTAAAAAAAGGTTGGAACCTTAATATTTTTTAAAAAATGAAAAAAAGAAACAAAAAAACAAACAAAAAAAACCCAAACAAACAAAACCAACCAAACAAACAAACAAAAAATACATCCTTCATATAGTTCTGCCAATACCAGAGGAGAAACATTACAGATGTGACTAAAAGTGCTCAGAAGAAGAGATGGGAAAGTTATTTCTATTCAGTTTCTGCTCAGAGCAGTGTGAGAATTTAATATTTCTGTATTTTTTAGCATTACTCCACGCAGATCTTTCATTCCTTCATTCCCTTTCTCCTCCCAGATGTGTGGCTGCTGCTTCACTTGCCTTAAGATTTGCAAAATACCTCAAAAGAGCATTTTAAAAAGAATAATTAAAGATCTTTTCTTCGGTTAAAGACGTTCCAGGAAAAGGTTTAAATGCTGCTTTTTCCTGCTGCGTTTTAGGAGCTGTCCAAGGTTCCTGGTGCTGTAATTGATCTGAATTCAGATTATTCAAATTCTGAAGTGACTCAGGAGCACTGAAGACCCCAAGCACAGGCACCTGTGCTAAATATTCCTTTAAACACTTCATTTAAGGTCTAAATATTGGCTTTAGTTCCAAACTAAACCATCTAAGCTGAGCTTTTAAAGGTGATTTAGGGGGTGAGTAATGGTTTGGAAAGGGCAGATGCAAAGTTTAACTCGTTAATCAATTGGGTTGTTTTTATAGCAGGTTACTTGGGCAGCCTGCAGATGATTTTAAGGAATTACAGCAATGTAAATTATGCAAATCACAGAATTTAAGAAATTACAGCAAAGTAAATTATGCAAATCACAGAATTCAAGAAATTACAGCAATGTAAATTGTGTAAATCACAGAATTTGAGGGATTACAGCAAAGTAAATTGTGTAACTCATAGAATTTAAGGAATTACAGCAATGGGAATTGTGTAAATCATGTAATTTAAGGGATTACAGCAATGTAAATGGTGTAAATCCCACAATTTAAGGGATTACAGCAAAGTTAATTGTGTAACTCACAGAATTTAAGGAATTACAGCAATGGGAATTGTGTAAATCCCATAATTTAGGAATTACAGCCATGCAACTTGTGTAAATCACAGATTTTAAGGAATTGAAGGAATGTAAATGGTGTAAATGCCACAATTTAAGGAATTAAAGCAATGTAAATGGTGTAAATCACACAATTTAGGGGATTACAGCAATAAATGTTTCGTGATTCTTTGCTTTCAGTGGATGTGGTTATTCATATTGTGGACTGAGGAAAATTGCCACAAAATCAACAAGTTCCAATTTCCCCCTCTTTGTTCACCAGCCCAGAACAAATCAGAGAATCACCAAGGCAAGAAAAGAGCTCCAAAATCACCAAGCCCAGCCTTCAACCCCCACGGCCACTGAACCCCATTTTGTCTTAAATCCACTTTTTTATTACAATTTTTGAAATTCGTGCCACACGATCTCCAGAAGCTTCTTAAAAGTGGGAGTCCAGTGGAGAAAAAAGTAGCGGTTAATTCAGTGATCATCATTTCAAGAATGTAAAACCAGATTTAATTTGTAAAACCTTATGAACATATGCCATTATGCCTTGGATTTCACACTTAATGTGTTTTCAATGTGGTTAAATTAAGAAAAATAATTAAAGTCAACTGAATAACCTTAATAGCTGGTAGTTGGAGAGCTGAATTAGTATTTTTGTTGCAAATTGAAATATTAAGTCCATCTGTTTTCCTCTGAAGAAATTTCTGAAATTACTGGGTTTTTTAATCATTTTTTATGTAATTAAAAGTTTAATGAAAACCTACACGCTTCTGTCAATTTAAAATACTAATTTTAATAGCAAATAATTTTAATAGTAAATAATTTTAACAGCAAAATTAGTAATTTCAAAGCCCAAACCCAAACACCCACCAACAGGAAGGAAAACTGAACACTGATAATTGCTTCAGATGCAACTGCAAAATTAATATAAATATAATATAAATTAATACCATTGAATTCCACCAAAGAAAGGCCTGCAGAGTTTGGAAATGCCCATTTTCCATGCTGGGTCTTTCATGATTTATGCTCAATAAACTGCTGGAACTTCTGTATAAATTAATTGTGGGAAGAGTGGAAAGAACTCTTATGGTACATCTTTTAGAAAATACATATATATATATATATATATATATATATAAGGATAGATACAGATATAGATATAGATATAGAAAAATATATGAAAATGTATATAATATAATGTTTGTGTATTTGTGAGTCGATACCTGAGCCCCTGCCTGGAGAAGTAAGAGATGATTTATCTCACAATTTGCCTCACACAATTTATCTCACATAATTTATCTCACAACACCCAAATACAGCAGATATCAGAGATTTTTGCATTCCCTTCTACTGAATGCCAGAGTAAATTAGAACTTTGAGTCCCCACATCCCCAGAGCTCAATTAAAGCTGGAGTTTGAGCCACAGAGACTGAAATCAGTTTGTTCCTGCAGCATTCGAGCCCATTTTCCAAATAAAGCAGAAGGCAATTTACCCCGGGCTCTGTGCTCTGCATAATGAACTCTTTCTCTTTGTTTAACAACCTTGTCTGGAAATCAGCTGGGTCTGGGGTGGATTTGCACCATGTCAGGGACAAGAGAGCCCAGAAAGTCACATTCTGTCCATGCCCTGAGTGGCCTTTTAGTGCTCAATAGATCTCCTAACTACAGGGTGAAGATTTAATCTAGTTTTAATTTATATATTTATTTATGGCATTTTATTTATTTATTCGTTCATTCATTCATTTATTTATTTTATATATTTCTTTATACATTATTTATTTATTCGAATCTACTTTATTCAAAATCAATAACTTTCTTTAAATGCTAATGCAGTTTAAAAAGTGGTTGTGTTTAGAACACCTAAACGATAAATTCCTTCTCTAAATACAAATCCAGTACCTTAATTTTTTTTTTTAATTTTTTTTCCCTTGCTGCTGGTGATCGGATGGAGGTTCCAGCAGATTCCTGTGGGAATCCCTCTGCCTCCTTGCTGGGAATGAATCTCCCTGGCCTGTGAAACTCCCCAGCAGCAGCAGGAGGGGAGGATCCATAAATGACCAATTCTGTCACCACCTGGGGACACCTGGCAGGATGGGAACCCAGCGGTTTGACAAAAATTAGGGCATTGCTTTGACTCAGAACTCTCAAATAATCTTATTTTTAATTTGTGCTATTAAACCTCATGTCTCATGAACACCACAGGCTTGAAAAATGTGGTTGATCAACCCCAACTAAATAAAATATATTTAAATATGCTCCTGAAGGAGGAGAAACTTTCCTGCTGGAAATTTCACCATTTTCCAGGACGTCCATCTTAATCCAAAACGATTCATTTTTCCTTTCACTCATTTGGACAGCCAATGTTTTACCAATAATAAATATAATTTGCATTTTTATTTGCAGTGTTCTAATTCAAATTCATATTCAAAAAAACTCCCAGAAGAAGCAAAATTGTACTTTTCAAATCTACGATTCTAGCAGTGTGTTCAGTAAGGACCCAAAATGTTTTGATCCATTTTCAATCTGTGACTCTTGGAAAGATTTGTGAAACCAGAGCTCTGTGGTCCCCAGAATTTGCTGAAAAAAGGCAGGTGAGTCTTTATGAAAGTCTCACTGCCAGCCCAGGGGTCTCATCAGAGAAATAGAATTACTTTACACTAAAAAAATATAAGACATAAATCATATTTAGACTTAGGAAGTATTTTTTCTCCTATCCTAGAAGAATAAAAAGAAATGTTAATTATAATTCAGTGTTTAAAAGCCATGAAAAGGAAAATTTTAATCATCTGGGCCACTGCAATTTAATCCTAGTTTCAAGAAGAGGAAAATACATTTAAACTTGGAAACACCATCCTGCTACAATTAATTCAATGAGACATGAGTACAAGTGCAATAATTTCTGAGAATATTAATACAAATAAGGGTAATCTACTTTTTAAAATCACTTTTATGATTAGAAAGGCACCTTAACTAGGTGTAAATTTTAAAAGGAGACAAAGTTTACTTCTTTTTAAAAATTCTGAATCAACTCCAGAGTAAATTAGGAGGAGTTCCTGAAGTTATTCCATGTTTCTGCACAGTCATTGGAAAAAAAAAGCTGGAAACAACTCAGAAAGCATCCAGGAAATATCACTGCTTCACTAGTGATAAAGACACGGATTAACCAGAAAAAAACTACAGAATTTTTGTTACACCTTTGCAAAAATCCTGACAGACAACTGAGAAAACTTAATTATCACCCTACTTATCAAAGGACTTTCATGTGCAGCGTCACTTTCACAGCAAGGACGGTTTTTATCTGTTTATTACTGTGACAAGTGTAGCGATATTTAATGAAATTTCCTTGACATTTTGTCTCCTTTTGTAGTTTGGGGTTATTTTATCGACTCAGAGTGGAGAGCTCTACAAACAGTGTGGAAAAATCAAAGTGTCCCTGACACATCCTCAGGTGGGAGAGCCCCGGATTCACCCCAGAAAAACCAAACCAGAGCAGCTCCTTAAGGTCACCTCAATTATTGGCCTGAGTCATCTCCACCCCACTGAAATAATAATTTCAATTATTATTTGACATAATAAACAGATTATTTCAATCACATCAAATAAATGGTTATTTTCTCCTCTAACTGCTCCTGCATAAGTTGATATCCAGGTAAAGCTTGTGATTCTGTCTGATTTATTTTAAAGAATTGGCTGATAGAGAAACAGAACTAAATATTTATGAGCTGCCAGTGAGAAAGGAGAGAGGTAATTCATTTAATAAGTGCAGGGAGTATCAGATATTTGCTGTATTTCTGCAAATATTCTGAAACATTCACTGGGGCTGCAAACATTGGTGGCACAGGGTACAAAGAGGGGCTCAAAGAGGCCCAAAGATAGACTGGAACAGAATCGAACTCAAAGTGAGGCACGTTTTATTTTATATTAAAATACACACTACTGTTTTATTAAAAATATCCGAATTTATGGTTTCAACTCCAAGCTGAAATTATAAAAAATCCAAACAAACAAAACCCAACTAATCTTGCACAAAGAGAAAGTTCTGAGGCATCCCCTGTCTCAGAAAAGGAAAAAAAAAGGAATTATATATAAGAAATTTAACTGAGCCTAGAAGGAATGGATAACTTGTAGCTGGAACTGAGAGATAAAAGATTTAAAAGACAATGTTTGAGGAAAAAAATGGGCTGGAGAGTTTCTGTCTCAGTGGAGTCAAATACAATGTTCCACCAGAGAAACCACACACAGGAACTTTGTTTTAACGAGAGGATTTTCATTCCTTTCTCTCCAGTAAAAGCTTTGAATATATTTTATCATTTTATGACTTTATCACTTACAGATTCTATTAATAAAAGAATGAAACAGAACTTACAAAGTTGCTGAATTATGAGTTGTGTTTGAAAAGGAAGAATTTCTGTTCAAACCTGGGTTTCCAGTGGAATGATCTCATTACTAAAATGATCTCTTTTCAATATACATCCTTTATGCTGAAAAATGACTTCACTTTTAATACAAATGTATAGAAAGATATCTGAAAAAAAATATAATTATCATATATATTAACTTCTTAATTAGTCATTCACAGAGCATGGAGACAAAGCACAAGATCTCAATAGCATGGATGTTATTAGAGACAATATTTTATTGGCATCAATGAAAGAGTCCCATGTTGAAATCCAGACAATTTCCCTGTCAGGAGCTAAATTGGTTTTCATGCCTTGGTAGTATTTAAACCTATAAAAACATCTCCTTCATCACCCAGTCGTGAAACTTTTCTCCAGCTTTTCTTCTACTCAGAAAAAAGGTAATTATTCTTATTTTTGTTGCCTTTGTAAAGGTTTTGCTGCATTCACAATTCCTGAAGTATTGAATTTTACTGCTGCTTGTGGCCCTCCCACATCTCCTTTCATTCACCACTGTTTGCACACTCATTTAAATGGAATTTTGGGGATCAACACTAAGAGAAAAGTGGAGCAATGCATCCAAAAAAACATCACCAAACTCTCTGGACACAGAGCCAGGAGGAACTTCCCATTCTAGACAGCAAAAAATCAGTGTTGGCTTGAGAGTTCATCACCTGAGAAGAAAGTTTTGAACATTTACTCCAGATTATTATTGCTTGGTTCATATAAATGATTATTTGTGTGCACTCAGTGAACAACTTCCCAGGGTGAGTGCCTGGAATTCAGAAAGAAACAAGAAAAACTTGTGAGACTGAGGTGGAATCATTCACACCATAGGGATTTCTAAAATTATTTATGTATCATTCTTATATCCATGGACTTGCTAGTAAAGGAATTTAATCCTCCTGTCCCAACAACCTTTTGTAGTTGTTAAATCTACAATTTATTTGCAGAAACCTGGACTAGCTTGTTACAGAAACAACGCAACAAAATGACTTCTCAAATTCAATATTCTCTAATTCTCCAGTCTGGTTGCACCTTTTAATTACAACTCTAATGAATTGTAAATGTGACATCAGAATTCTCGTCTGACACCGAGAATTTGGATTTAATTAAAAAAAAAAATAGAATTATTCCAAGCAGATGTGTTTAATGATCGTGCTGCAATTAAAATATGCAATCAAGCTTGAAGAAAGTACTTAATCTCAGGACATATTTACACAATATTCCCTTTGTTTCACTGTGCTGCTTTCTGACACTGAACTACAAATGTGCCTTGGACCTCTTTAGACAGGTTTTGAAATGATAAAAAAGGTAAATTTAGTTGAAATAGAAGATTATACAGGTCCATATTGTAGGCAAGGAGGATTTGGTATAATTTATTCAGGATTTGAGTTTTCTTTCTTCTCTTTGGTTCTTGGTCTGAACAAGAAGAGCATTTTCAAATAAATGAATAATTTTTTAGGAAATCCCAGGGCTGCTGTGGAGATGTGAGGGAGGGATCACACAGGAACATCTCAGGGAACAAAAAGTGGATTTCCCACACGTCCTGCAGAGCCTGCCCCTAATCTCTGGCGCTGCCAGCCCCCATTTCCTTTGAATTCCTGGAAAAGGGACCTCTCTGCACAGCCCAGGCCTCCTGGGAGGATGATCACCAAATATTCAGTCAAGGTTGCCACTGCAGGAGGAAAAAGCTGATTAAAGCACAGAATTGTGCACCTCAGCCAACCTCCAGGAAAATCCACATTCTGCTGCAGGAGGGGTTTGGAAAATTCTTCCTGGTTAGATCAAATGCTTGAGGTGTGAAAAATGTTGGTCAAATCTCTAAAGACTGGCTTAAGTGGAACTGGAATCACTTCTCTTCATGTGAAATGACAGACAGACACCTAAGCCTTGGTAATTTTTATTATATCCAACCAAATGTAGGAAAATTGAAGGAAACCCCACTTCCTCTAGCCACGCACATTTCCTTGGGTTCTCTCTTTCTTAATTGCAAATCTCTGTACACCCAAAGGTACAGACAGAGATCTGAGCAGTGACCTTGAGCACAGAATGATCAGAGAAGCACCAATTTCACAATGCTTTTACTATCCCAAGAACTGTGATGGGTAAAAAATAAAAAGAAATGAAAGTTTGGAGTCTGTACTTATTTGGGGGAAAAAAAAGGAGAATTTTCATAAGTGACTAGAGAGACACATCAATTATTTATTTCTAAAACTTACAAGAGGGAGTTCATTTTGAGAAAAGAGCAAAATTTGTTCATACTTCCAAAGTGTTATTAAAAAACCTCAAGCTTGATGGAGTAAAAAGTGATTTTTGTGAGGACATTGGGTTGTGTTCAAGTTGGATTGAATGTATCCTGTAAGAGCTAACTGTATTTATAATAAAATTAATTATGATAAATATTATTTATGAGTAATAAATAAAGCAATTTATAATGAAGCTATTATATAATTATAATAAAGCTATTTAAAAGGCTTTGCCATAAAATCCCTGGGCCCTTCAGTTCCTTTTTCCTTCAAACAAGGGATTGTTCATTTTGCAGAGCTGCTGGGTGCCTGAGAGAGGGAAGATGCCTTCACCAGCCACTTCCATTAGCTTAATTAACACATGGGCATAATTAGTCCTTAAGAGATGAAAAGGAG
>WBNP01000653.1:166714-177580 GCA_013401095.1 Passerina amoena | reverse complement strand
GGGTGGGATTCTGGCAGGATGGGATTCCTGAAGGAGGGGATTTCTGGAGGATAATTTCTACAGGATAGGTCTGCAGGGTGTGATTTATGCAGAGTGGAATTTCTGCAGGATAATTTCTGCAGGGTGGGATTTCTGCAGGGTGGGATTTCTGCAGGGTGTGATTTATGCAGGATGGGATTTCTGCAGGGTGGGATTCCTGTAGGGTGGGATTTCTACAGGATGATTTCTGCAGGGTGGGATTCCTGAAGGGTGGGATTTCTACAGGATGATTTCTGCAGGGTGGGATTCCTGTAGGGTGGGATTTCTACAGGATGATTTCTGCAGGGTGGGATTTCTGTAGGGTGGGATTTCTACAGGATGATTTCTGCAGGGTAGGATTTCTGCAGGATGATTTTTGCAGAGTGGGATTTTCTGTAGGATAATTTATGCTGGATGGGATTTCTGCAGAATGGGATTTCTGCAGGGTGGGATTTCTGCAGAATGACTCCTTTAGGGTGTGATTCCTGCAGGATGGGATTTCTGCAGGATGATTTCTTCAGAATGATTCCTTTAGGGTGTGATTTCTGCAGGGTACGATTTCTGCAGTGTGGAATTCCTGCAGGATGTGGTTCCTGCAGAGTGAGATTCCTGCAGCTGGACACCACCAACTCAAACATTGCTCTGAGCATCTCCCATCCCAAGCCACCTCCTCCACACCAGGAGCTTTATCCACGAAAGGGCTCCCCAGAAATTCTCTCTGGAGTCCCCTGGGGTGCTCAGCTCCTGTTCCAGGCAGGATTGTTCCTCCTAACAGAGAGGATTTTATCCTTCTCTGCCTGCAGCATTTGGCAGGAGCCATCCCAGGCCAGGCCCTGCCTGTTCTCACCGCGCTGGGGATTGCACAGGAGAAAATCACAATATTCCATTTATTTGCCTTCCTTATGGGAGCTGATTTATCCAGTCTCATTCCCTGCTGGAATTTGTGACTCCTCCTAACCCCCAGGCAGACTTCAAAAATTCCACAGAAAAGTAAGAGATTTAAACATGATTAAGTTGCTTCAAGTTTAATAAAAACAGATGTTTGAGAAGAACAGTCAGAAGATGTTGAATATTTCCAAGTTTAGACAAAACTTTTGCTTTCTTTGGGCAATTTTTCAACAATAGCAGCCAAATTTGTTATTGCCAAATAAATCTGGGGTCAATAGCTCCAGAGTTTGAGGCTTGGGGTTTGAACCAGTTCTCAGTTGCCTTAACTGATACAATCACTATTAATTTGGGTAATTTTTTAACTACGTAAAATCAATTTTAACCCATTTTAATACCTTTTAATTACCCATTTAAAACCCATTTTAATAACTTTAAAATAAATTAATAAAAATACTGTTTGGGGGCTGAGCTACACTTTTAAAAGAGTTTTATAATGGTGTAGCTGCAAGGAAAGGAATGTAGAAATCAGCTTAAAAGAGATATAACTGCACCCACGGCCTTTTATGTTCTTTTATCTCCCACATCATATTTCTATCCTAATCATTTGTAGAGAAAAAATAAAATCAGGTGTGAATAGGGCAGAATAAGAATTAATCACAATTCCCTAAATTATTAGTTTGGTTTGATTTGAAATTCACCACCTTGATTTACACTGTAGAGAGCCAAAGTCAAATCCACAAATATTTGCATTTATCATAATATTCCTTTAACTTCCACAGTAAATAATTGGTTTAATTCCATGGTTTTGCAGGTTTGACTTGGGGTTTTGGGGGGTTTTGTTGCTTTAAATGTGAAGAAACTTGGAAAAGTGAAAAAAAATAAAAGCCACTGGTCATTTCTGTCTGCTTTTCACAGCTCTGCCTGCATGGTTACACCATTTTAACTTGAATAGAGTCTGTCTGGAAAAAGAATGATCTACAACTTCTGGAACAATGCTTTTCAACAGGGAAAAACAAAAAAGCAAGCAAACAAAATCCAACCCACAAAACCACATTGAAAGCAGGATCTTTTACCAAAAGTGGGTTTTAAATAGCATTAAGCCACATATAAGGCATGTTTAAAAGTAGACACAGCACAAATGCTCCATAAAGTGCAGCTCCCTGCAAATTAACCAAATAAATAGTAGCAGAAATGGTGATAATTACATTATTTTCAGTACTCCTCTTCCTGCAGCTGTATCCAATACTCAGCCTCCACTCAAACACTGAGTAAATCAAAGCAAAGTGAATTTAATAGGTCTATTAAAAGTGCTCTGCTAATGCATCTTTATACAGCAGCAGCACTTGTGCAGAAATCAGGATAAATATAATGTGTCCTCCCAAATAGCAGTAACTGATTTTAACAGCTACTTAGAAAGAGAATATTTGTTTAGATCAATATCCAATTAAGAATCCAGCTATTCAGAATCTACCCTTTGCTTTCCCTGCAAATTATGAAAGCAAAAGCTATTAGTAAATCTTATTAGTTTCACGCTGGTCTCTCGAGATATTTTTTTTTTTCCACCTGAATACTCTGTGTCCCTTCAAAGATGATTTTAAACACAGTGTGATATTGATTGTTTCCAGGCACTAATGGGAACTGATCAAACACAACCTAAGGAGATTTTACTGTATGCACAGGCAAACTGAGGACCAAGATCTGTCAACATCACAGGTTAATATTTCCACTTTACCCAAAAATTAACAACTCATCAGTAACTCAGGGAGAGAGTGCAGCCCTACTAACATTTGTAATCATGGGATCTGCATAATGTTCCAGTGAATTAGCTGCAGGAACATCATAAAATATGAACTTCAAAGGCTGTGAAGGTTGCAGGTCTACTATTTTGAGGGAAGGCAGAAAGAAAATAACTCCTTTTTTCTGTTTTCTTCCTGCATTCTTTGTGTTCCCTCTGCCTAAATGACTAATACTGATGCAAACCATACCTGCTGATTTCTTTTATGTACTGAATAATCACAGAAGATGAGAAGTGGGACTGGAATCAGGTTTCTTTACAGAAATAGCTGCCTACAACCCTCCCAAATACAGGAATAAAGGGGAGGTACAGTAAGCTGCAATGTTGAATGAAAATGATGAGATTTCCCCCTTCCAGAAAAGAGCCTGAGATTCTGGAATGCCTCCCTGTCTCTCCCATCATGAGATGAATTTTTAAGGAATTGTTTATCCCTTTTCAGTCCTCCAGAATCAGTCTTGTTCTTCAGGAGAAAATCAAAAATGAAATTCTTCCTGGGCTTCAGTATTAAACCCACAGGTAGCTGGACCAGTCCAGGGAAGGGAATGAAAATTAAGCACCACTTTTTCAGTCAGTTTTCCTAGATAAGAGCTGGACTGAGCCCCCAGAGGGATGAAAGCCTTCTCTGTGTCTCCTGCTAATAAATATCAATTGCCACAAGTGGCCTGGTGCTGTCTGCTAATTAAAACCTCTCTTGCCCACTTTATCTGGAGCAGTGTGACAGCGTGAGGAAAGGATCCTGAGAATGCAGCCAAAGAAATGTTTAAAAAATCTGCTTTTCTTCATTAAATACATATATACACACTTATACCACAAAATGACTTTTAGCTTAAAACAAAGGGACAGAGTTGTTTTCACTTCAGGAGCAGAATTCCAGCATATCCCATCACGTTTCCCTGCTAATAATTGTTGTAATGGATGATCTGAACAGAGCACCATTTAGTTTCATAACTCCTCCTGCCTGTCAGCCCCTTGATGTCAGACAACATTCACTATGGCAACAATATCCCATAGCCATGCAGATGCTGGAGTAGTAAGGAAAAGGGGGGAAAAAAAGGGAAAAATGTTACTAAAAAGAACCACATGGCAAAGAATTATTCCAGCAAAACAGAGCTGGGAGAAATAATGGAAAAACTGGTTTAATTTGTTTACATACTGCTATAACTTTTCTCTGCTATCACCTGTGTTTTTCAAAACTTAGCATTTTATTTTTTTTTTTTTTTTACATGAATAAAGGCTTTTTTAGCTGGGTGTAATTCCAGGCAAAGCAAATGAAAAGAAAAGCCATCACTGACTCCAAGAGGTTTGGGATCAAATACTAATTTACAGACAGCAGGGGAAGAATCAATCTTATTTCACTATCAAGTACAAGTCCTCTCACTTCAGTGACATATCAGTGTCAGCACAAGTATGTGAAGCAAAAATTATCATTTGTATTAAGGGATACCACTCTTAGACTGCAGAACCATGGAATGGATTGGATCCCATCCCATGGGCACCTTCCACTAGCCCGGGTGTGAATGGTGGTGAAAGAAATAAATCCTGGAATAAATAAATCTCTGAAATAAATTCAGAGGCTCCAAGCTGTATAAATAACAGTTGGTGTTATCCCTTTGGTTATGTTTTTTACCCTGCCCTTCATAAGTAGGACCATGGGATTGTCGGCAGAAGCCGCCACTGGAAATGAGAATTCAGGGCCTGTTGGGGCACCCAGCACCCCCAAATCAGTAAATTAAAAAATAAAAGATCTCATGTGAATGTCAGCAACTTCCACATTGACAAAATTGAAGTGAACTTCATCCAAGTGGAGAAAAGACTTTTCAGAGAAACTGGTGAGCAAAATATGATCTTTTAAAGAACAGAAGGCCATGGCCATGCAGGTGGCCACACACACACAGATATCCCCACTCCCAATGGGGGCCTCTCCTCCAAACATTCTCCCTTGTAAAGATCTTTAGGACCAGGACATCCAGACAAGCTCGTCCTGCACTTCAGAAAATCTCCAGCCATTACAGCTGTGAACCTAATCTGGGCTAGAGAGAAATGTTCTAAATGAGGTGGGGACTGAATGAGATGACAAAAGAATGAAGTTTCTTCTGGGATGAGCCCAGGGTTCCTGACATTGTACTTTGGATATTGAGGTATTTGCTATTCAGGAACATTTAGTGCACTTTATGGTGCAAAGGACATAAAATATCAACCAAGAACTTTTTTTTTTTTATCTCATACGACTGCATCTGTCACAAAGACCAACTTACTGATTAATGCTCACCAAAGAGATTCCACCAAATTCTGTTCAACTTCGAGATCATTTCCTGACATTTAAATATTTTTTTTTCTTTTACTTTCTATACACTTGCTGCTTGCAGAACATGGCAATATATTCATTACTATGTAAAAATACAAGTGGTATCTCCAGTTATTTCAGGAATTAAAATTATGATTTAGCTAACATTGCATGAGCACAGACAGGAGTGGTGTCTGCATCATTCAGCAAAGTCAAGGGCCTTCAATTCTTCTAAAAACTGACAGAATGGCTCAAGAGAAATGATGCTTACCTTAAAGTGTGCATTTATGAAGCAAATTGATCCATTTTTCACCACTTGCATGAATTTGGCTTCAGTCTCTAAAATCACTGTTCAAACACAAACAAGAGTTAAATAAAAGAATTTATATTTCAGAATATCCTTTCTTACTTTCAATAAAGAGCTTGTTTTCTTGAATTAAACTAGAGGCTGGTTATATATTTGTATATGCATTTGTAGATGCAGATCTTTACAATTTTTTTTCTCTTAAGAAAATAAATGTTTTTGGTATCTCAAACACTCTAAATTGTCTACCAACTGTTCAGAGCTGGTTACAGAACAAATCAACAATAGGAACAGTTTCTATCTAGATAAGAAAAGGCATCTGATATTTGAAACACAATCAAGTCTAGTCATCATTTCCCCCATGTTCCAAGTCTGCTTAGCTATATTTAGAATGGCATGTAAAGAATACAAAGTCTGTAGAAAGTATCCATAAATTTCCCCCAAAAGCTCTTTTATTTCTGGAGATGAAATTTTGGCCTATATTTCTGAGATGCTACATAAAAAAAACATCACAACAAAAACTGTGCAGGCAGCTCAAGTCATGATACTTGTATTATTTTGTGTTAAATAATGCTCAAGCAAATAATAATAATGCTCAAATTCTCACATGTCACCTTTTACAAGGGTGACACTCAAAAGCTCCTCAACAATGGCTGACTTTGTGCTCTGTTTTGTTCCACACCACGCACAAGAGGAGCAATTTTACATCCCAGAGCAGCTGAGATGGAGTTGCTGACACTGTTTGTCATGGTTTCGAGCGCACCAAGCTGTTAGCAGAGCTCAGCTCTGGCTTTGGGACTTGTCATCAGCTCCGTCTTCGGAACAGCCCCCAAGAAATGGAGGTCAGCCAGGCTTTGTTCCACACGGGCAAGGCACAATTTGGAGCTCCAAGATCTTGGAGCCTCTTCTCTTAGCGCTTCTCTGACAATTCTGAGCGGGGGAACTGGATGCCAACCAGGAACTTTCAGTTTTCTGTATTTAAATCTCGGGGTTTTTGAACGACGGTGCCGTTGTCACCTTGCCAAGGCACAGCTCAACCCTCACACGGTGGATTTACCCACATTCAGCACTTTTTTGGTTGTAGTTAAAATATGCCAGGGATCTGGCTTGGGTTTGGGCTCAGAATCTTTTCCAAGGGAGACTGGCAGCAGGTGTTTTCCACTTGCATATGCAATTTGTTTAAGCTCCATATGATCAGCTATATATAATTTTTACTTATATAACAAAACAAGGACGTTGCTCGAATGGATCAACCTCCAGGTCTTTCTCATCTGACAGCAGCCATCACTGCAACCAAGACAAAGCAATTCCAAAGTACTTTGAAGACATAAAACCCTGTCTGAGCACTCCTAAATCGAGGCTTTTTCCAAGGTGTTAGCAGCATTCAATCTTTGAGGCGGGAAAACCAAAGCAGCTGACAAAAAACTTGAAAAAACAAGACAAAAGCAATGCTAAGGCTTAAAAGTAAACAAAATTGCTTTCTAGATGTAGATTCTTGAGGAACAAACTTGACTTTTAAAAATTAGTTTAAAATAAGGTCCCACAAATAGATGCAGTCACATGCAAAAATTGTACCAAACACTGGAAGTGCAGAGAGAAGAAAACACATCCCTGTGTTTGTTTCATATATGGTACAGGGGGTTTTTGGTTTGATTTGGTTTTTTCCACAGTCCTCAATTAACAAATTAATCAGCTCTTTGAAACCTCAAACCTTAGCTCAGCTTTTCTCTTTGGGACAGAACAATGAGCACTTTGGCGAGTCTGACCTGCCCATTGCAATTTCTGGAACATCCAAGAAATATTTTCTTACTCCTTTCAGCACTGAGTGATGCCAGCTGACCCAGCAGAAGTGAACTCTGTCAGCTGGTGATGGCCAGGAGGGCAGCACTGACCCAAGAGTGATGATTTTACCCAACAACCACCAGATAAAGGCAAGGTGAGCAAAGATAAACAAATGTCAGCTCCAAGTGGTGACACGATAAAAGGCAGACAATAATGAACATTGTCAGAGATTGCCAAAAAGACAGGGATGAGCAATGTCCTGCTGCTCAGCCAATTTCAGTAAATGAAGATAAATGACACTGGGACACTGATAAGAGAGCAAATGGACAAAACATGGGTAGGATGTTCTTAAAAACTGAATTTTTAGACTTTTTTTTCATGTAACATGAAAAAAAGCAAGGCTATAAACTTCAGTTTTTCCTCATAGATTTGTGCTGTAACTCTGGGATTACAACAACCCCAGCCCAACATGGTGCATATTCACACATAAATAAATTATTTTCCATTTCACCCACACGGCCTCTGCTTTCAAGACATTTTGTGCTCATTTTCTGCCCCTGAAGATTTGTCATCCTGATTCATTAGAAAAACAACAACTCCGTGGTGCCCTTATGAATTCCATGGGTTGAGTTTTGTTTTCAAAAGTGTTGCATGAGGGGGTTTAGTCAGGGCTTTCAATGAAAAATTTTAGAAACTGTACCTGTTAAAGCTAACAACTGCAACTCTGAGAGTGATGGCTGTGGAATACAAACAGCAAATACTCCCTGAAGTTTATGTAACTTATTATCTGCTAGGGATGGTCTCAGAAATGTTGCCCAGGCAATGCAGGAAAGCTGAACTTTTTTGATGGAAGTGGAATCCTGTTAAGGCTGATGTTGGGCTGGTGTGTGCACAGCAGAGATTACAAGTGGATGATTCACAAAGTCCTGCTTGCTTTGATACACTCTGGCTCCCCCAGCCTGGCACATCAGCCGTGAGGAGGATTATTCCATGGCCTTGTGGAGCATTGCACACCAGTGCTGGGAGCCTGGGATGGTGTTCAGGAAACTCACAAACTCCGTAGCTGGTGATCAAATGAAATTACAGTTCAGAAGGAGTGAGCCCTGTGCTGGCTCTGGGTTCTGAACAGAGCACAAAGTTTTCCAAGTCCTAAACTCTTCATATTTCCATGTTTGGGTCAGCCAGGACAGCAGTGACAGTGACACAGGGAGAGGAGCTCGTCTCTCTGCATAACCATGAGGTGTGACAGAGCTGGAGCATCCTCAGAACAGTCACAACCAAACTCCTTAAGAATGCACTGAAATAAATATTCATTTAGATGAGATCACAGCAGCTGCTGGGCTGAGAGGTGTGTAACATCACTCCTGAATGGCACACTAGGAGTGAGAGGCAAAAACAGAAGAAATAATTCCTTTGGTCAGGAAGACTCAGAGGTCTGGTTTTTGCGATGCCATTTCTCAGAAGAGCAAAATTAAGCCCCTTCCTTGAGCTGAGATTTACTTGATGCTCTATTGCAAGCAGTAAAATTAATGTAAAGTATTCCAAATTTTTATACTAGATCTCATCTTCAAATCATCAAGTGGGGATAGGGAATGATTCCACACAAAAGGTCTGAGAGGTGCTGAGGAGCCAGTTCTTACTTCCCTCATCCTGGAAATATAGAAGTGCTTGAAACTACTCAGAAACAATCAAAAGCTGAATTCCTCTGTGACACCATGGCAAGGCTTCTTGTTGTATTTTTCATGCTAATGTGCTTCCAGCAGATGAAGAATTAGTTAATGTCTTTCAGGTAGCAGATCAAGAGCAGTAAAAAACAAATACAGGATTGTATAGAACCATAATTCTACTGAAATCATCAGAAATGGATGAGGACAGTGTTTTAGCAAAGAATTATTTAAACAACGAATAAAAACAACGTAAAAATTCAGATTAAAACAAAAAAAAGTCAAAGATTTGTAAAGTCGGTGCTGAGGTCCAAAGAGGCTGAAGGTCTGATTCTGCTTAGGTGCCCATATAGTCAGTAGAGGAAGATAAACATAAATTTCATGTTGATGAGCCTCTCTTTCAGCCAATGAAGGCAGCATGATAACCAGTTTAGGTGTAAATATCCAACTTTTAAATGTCCAGTGAGATAAATTTTCCATAAGGCCTCTGCCACTCAAGTGTGGCAAGTCTCAGTTTAACCTTTACAAACATTTTGGTAAGAAGAGCCTGGGCAGTGAGTTAATGTCACCTTTCCAACAGTCTGAACGTGGAGCTCAGCCTGCCTTGAAAGAGGCCCTGCATGGAGCACACACTATTGCTTGGGAGAAATGTATTAAAAGCATCCTAAATGCCAGGTGAAAGCTCCTTTCTGTGAATGAAAACCCAACATGTTCTCTAAAATTCATCATTTGGTCTTTCAGCTCAGCTTTGGCAGTACCATGGTGGTTTGAAGACCAAGAGAAGCTCCAGGCTCAGTGGTGGCCACATCACCTTTGAGAGTTTCTAATCTGTCCTTAATGCCTTAAATGCAAAAAAAAAACCCCAGAGTTACCACCAAGAGTGTGCTGTAAAATACTTTACCCATGTCATTAAAAAAAAAAAAAAAGGAAAAAAGCAGCATTTAAGCAATCAAAAAGTCCCTTAGTTCCAAGGCAGTGCACATCCTGCATGCTCACAGATTCCTCTGGGCATCTTTCAGACAGAGTGGCCCTTCCTTTTCTGCTTCCTTGCACAGCATTTGTGGGTAGTCACTTAACAGAGCTCAGATGAATCATGCTGGAATGCTTATGAGCATCACTTTTCCTCTTGGTTTTTTTATGGGATGAGCCTCTCTTTACTGGGATATTGCAACTACCTGAGGCAAGCAGCCATCTGTGGATCCAGACCTCAAACTGCAGCCCTTGTCCATCACATTTTCCCCTGCACATGCTCCACCTCCAGTGGGAAAAGGACAGCACAAGGCCCCAGCAGCTGATGTTCAGTTGATGTCAAACATTCTTATTTCAGCAAATTGAAGGATCTAAATCAGCAAAGAAAATGGTGAAGGCCGTTTAATTTGTTTATTGTTTTTCTCTTTTTAATTTGTAAATTGTTTTTCTCATTGGGCCAAATTGAGGGGAGATGACACCGTGCAGATCACAGGTCAGGTAAAATTGAAGAGATGTGTTCCTCTTCTTTTGGCTTTATTGTCTGTCCTAAAGAGGTTCCAAATGGCTGCTGCAACTAGTCCTGTTTTCTTGTTATTTTCTTGATTACAATTCTGTCTACATTATCTAAACATACATAATTTCTAATTCTTAGAAACCAACCCACCTTTAAGCTCGGAGTCCAATCTTTAGCTCTGTCTCCCACGAAATGGGTGTTTGTAACAGCGACAGAAATGATGCTGTGTGCTGGCTTTAATCCCTTTTCTTTTGATGGCTGGACTAAAACAAGAGAGCTCCTCTCCACTGTGAATTGAAAAAGAAAATCAGTGTGAAATTTCATCATCTCTTTATTAACCTCTGATAACCAACTGAAATGTGCTTCAGTGGTGTGCTACTAGAACTGCCTGCAAAAGCATTAACGAGTCTGTGATTTAAAAAAGGCTTTCTGAAAGAAGGATCTTAAAAAAAATTCATTTACAGCATAGCAACTCTAATTGGTACAAGTTACAGACTGATTTTACAGAAGGATGCTGAGTTGCCCATTTCAGCTCGCTAAAGCAATGTACTTCCAAAGCAACATTGCACCTCATTCTGGAAGATTCTTTAATTAATTTGAATGCTGAAGCACTGCAAAAACAAAAAACGTGTTATGCAACATTTGGTT
>WBNP01000653.1:137679-166614 GCA_013401095.1 Passerina amoena | reverse complement strand
CACTGAGCCATCCAACAGCATAATTTTTACCAGTTTCTCTATGTTCCCTTTGTGTTTAATTCTGTTACTTGCATGAGGCTGCAGATGTCTGTGCCTCTTCCCCACAGCTAAGACTGTTCTCTCATATAATGTAATGGCCACAATATAACCCCCAGATCCAGGACAATTCACTTGTTATGGGAGGTTAATAATTTTTTCCTTCCTACATTTTTATGGAACATTTACTTTCAAACACATCCTAGTGACTGAGGTGTTGATTCAAAACAGGCCTTTGAACAGCTAGTAAGAAAATGAGAAGGGAAATCCAATTTCAGAAAATGTGTAAAACCGTGCAGAGGGGGGAAAAAAATCATTTTTAGAGAATTGTCTGCGGATAACTTTGAAATTCACCTCGCAGACACGTGGTGATGTTGGACAGGAGGGAACCTCACCGCTGTGCTGATGAAAAACAGGGCAGCCAAACCCTGGGGATTTGGGAGGAACAGACCTGCAGGTCAGGGCTGTGCTGCTCCTGGGCCTCCTCAGTGGTTTGGTTGCCTTTTCCCCAACCTGGAAATGAAAACTGGAGATGATTTTAGTGAGGAGGTAATAGATAAGAGCATCTTTATTGAAGGCCTTCAGGGACAGTTATGGAAAGATGGCCACAAAAGCCCACAAGGATGAGTACATTTTATAGGTTTTAGGAAATGAGCATAATTGATGAAAAGCACCAGTTAGGAGGACAAGTGGTGATGCAATTCCACTGGGCTCTGTCCATGACACAGATTTTTCAATACAGGATCTCCAAGAGTTGTTCTCAGCCTTGGTTCCCAGCAAGAACCAAAGCAGCCCTGGGGCCTTGCACCCCTGGGACTTGGAGCTCTGGAATTTTTTGTCTTTCTGCCTCAGGAAAGGCCATGGAAAAATGCTGGGAAAATGAGCCACAATACAATAGAGTTACAAATAGAGGTGTGAAGAATACAGAGAAAATAAGAGAAAAAAAGGGCAAAAAAACCCCAAACAGCATCAGTTTCAGATGAGTTTTTCTGCAAAGGGCCCTGGAGAGCTGCCAACCTCACCCCAGCTCCTGAGCCCTTCCCCAGGGAGGATGTTCCTTCTCTCAGAGCCAACCTGCTCTGATGGTGCCTCCAGAAATAACAAAATCCTTCTTCTCTTAGCACATTTCATGGGGAAATAAATAAAGAAATGTTGGATACTGGAGAAAGGGGGAATTTTTAAGGCCTGCACTCCAATACAGGAAATTTCTGGACTTTGTTTGCTGGTCCCAAACATGACTCCACTCTTTGGCACTGTTTTTAAGGCAAAGATGCTGCTGGTGTGGCACTGATCCTGCACCCTTTGCTGAGCACAGTCGGGCTCTAGAAGGACTCATTCTTTCCACTCAATGCCACGGCTGGCATTTGGGAATAGGTGTTTATTCAGAGTGAACCGAGGACAGAAAGAAGTAATCAGTTTATCAGCAGCCAACAAAGCACACATACTGTGATGATTAATATGCATTTGAGTGGAGAACTGCTCTTTTTGCCATTAAAACTTGTATTACTTAAATCACATCTTTCATCAAAGTCTTCTAATTGCACTACAGTTTGTGATCATTTAATTATCTGTGTTTTCTTTTTGAGATGGTATCTCTGAAATGTACCGTATATATCAGAGTACTCCTCCCCTTTCAAGTGTAACTTGGCCAAATGAATTTCTGCTAGGAAAAAAAAACAACATTTCAAAAGCATTTTCTTCTTGTCCACTCTGGGCTGAAGCAAGTTAAAAATGCAGAACACTCTCAGCTCTTCATTTCAAGAGGTAGACATCATAATTATAAATTCCTGCTGCAGTTGAAGGTTCACAGGACAAACTCACAATAGCTTCATTACAAATTCCCTGTGATCTCTTCATACATTTTAAGCACCTGGAATATTTGCATTTCTGATTTTACTGGTGCAGCCTTAACAAGAGAGAGATATTCTCACTCACTGAGAGCTGGATGAGGCTCTGAACAGAAGATTTTTCTGTTGATTCTGGGTGTAACTGAGGAGAAAGAAGGAAATAGAGATCAAAAGAAAGGTAAAGCCACCGCACTGGGACTTCCACTGTGATTTATTTCTACTCACCTTTTAAGGGATCACCTCTTCTTAAAGTAAACGAAATCATTTTTTAAATGTTCTTTTTCCTGCTCCCAGCGAGATGTCCAGGGTTTGGGGGTTCTGCCAGGTCTGCTTTGCAAGAAAAGTAAATGAAAAACCCTCCAGCTGAGTGTCTATACACTCAAATGTAGTAAAGATTTGTTTAGGATCATTCAGAGGAACAGAGACTTGCTGCTTTATTAAATGGAGTAGAGATTTTCACTAAAAAAAACATGCTGGGAAATCAAGTTTTGCAAATATGGCCCTTTGTCCAATTAACAAATGATATAATTCTTTCCATGGGATCATTACAATATATTATGTGTGTCCATAAAAAACCTGCAAGACACACAGGAACAGCACATTGTAATTAAAGTGGTCCAATGAAAAATATCTCAGAATTAAGTTAGTTGCAACAATCTTCTTCTTATCTGTGAACTTTTTTTTGTATATTCAATGCACTTTAACAGTATTTGGTGTCACATTTGGCTGGAGACCAACTGAGCACAAGACATCATGGATCTGTGAGAAAATCAGTGTGTGATAAATATATATGTATATAACTTCATAATATAATACCAAGATAAGCTGATAAATGCAATTTATAGGAAGATAATAGATTTTCTTCACATGGGTAAGTATAAAATACACGTAAATATGAAGCATTCCTCCAGACACTTCAATTTCTCTCACAGCACCATCAGAGCTGGCACTTCTGTCATGACAATATCATTCTTTGAAATATTTTTACAGTGATAAAGTAGGATGGGATTTAATAAAGAGGTAATTAACAAGCTGTAATACCTAAACATCCCTGTTTATGTGGGGTAGCAGATTTTTTATATTCTCATTTTAGTCAGCTCTGACAGCAAGTCTGTGGCTGATGGTTATGCCAGTCATAATTAAAACTCTTTCCCATTACATTCATTATCACAACAGATGGGATGATTTTGAGAGTAAGAGTTATCAGTTTTATATTAAAAAAAAAATTCACTTGTGCCACTCCTTTCTGCCTCATCCCTTTGTTTTCTTCTCAAAGAAAAGGAAGGATTAGCTTAAACACCAAAGCTCTGCTATTAATATTAAGGTATTATAGAAAGCACAAATAGGATGATTGGAATCTGGATGCTAAACATGGGAATGGATCCTAAGCCATGGCAATAATGCACTGCTGCAAGCTCTACCTACAGATCAGGTTTAGAGTATAAAATCACAAATGTAGAGAATTGCTACCAGTCATCCAAGGTAATCAGCAATCAGTCACTTAATTGACTTTTACCAGTGCTCTGAAGCCCCTGATACAATCTGGGTGTGGCACCTGACAGAAACATCAGTGTCAGTCTTACCTTAGAGCTACTGAGTGTTCAGACTGTAATTTTCAATGAAATAATGTCAACTCAATAAATCAGCTGGGAGGTTTTGGCTAGTTTGGTTTTTGTTTTTTGGTTGTTTTTTTTTTTTTTTTCATTTGGAGAAATTAAAAACAACCACCATGGATAGACCAAAACAAAGCCAAGACCAAATAAAGAAAATAGAACACTAATATGGAGTGGTGTTGAGTAAGAGAAGCTATTTCTGTACTTGAATGCCTTTGAAACCCTGAAGTTCCTGTGTTCTTGAGCCCAGTTCACAGGATGGAATGAAGGATATTCATTGTTCAAGAGCAAAACCACTCAGCACCTTGTACTCCATCATATTTTCATGTAAATGAGAATGAGTTTATTAAGACAGGCACAGCTCCTCAGAAGGAACAGGTGGGAAGCCAACCATGTTTTCCTTTTAGATCCATGGAAAACAATTTTACTTAATTACACAATTATCCCAGCCAGCACTTTTTTTCCTGCCTGAAGAGGAAATGCATGAGCTAACAAAGTGATGAGATGAATGGTTCATTTGCTCAGCATCTTATTTTATTGGAATGGCCAGTCCTTGGCATTCTGGGCAGAGGTACAAAGCACACTGCAGCACACAGGTGCTGAACAATTTTTCCCTTGGAAAGGTTTCCTCCTTTCCCTCACCCTCTGTGTGCTCTCCAGAGCTGCCATTTCAAACAGCTGCTGGCTCTGTGCCTGTAGCTGGGAGCAATTCATCACTTCAAAAAGCCAGCTCAGCACTCTTGAGCCATCTGAACGATTTCCACCATCCCACATTATGTTTGAGAATATAATTGGGGGGGAAGACAGGACTTCAACTCTCATTGCTGTTATTGCTGCTCCAGGACAGAGGCAAACAGTATTTCTCTATTCTATTCTAATTCTATTCTATTCTATTCTATTCTATTCTATTCTATTCCATTCCATTCCATTCCATCCCACATTTCATTCCATTTCATTCTATTTCATATTCCATTCCTATTTCATATTTCATTCCCATTCTATATTTCATTCCTAGTCTGTTTCATTCCTATTCCATTCCTATTATGTTATGTTATTTAATCCTATTCTACCCTTTATTTATTTTTACACTCTTTAAGATAAACTTTGACATGTGTCCCAACTCACACAAGTTTAAGTCCAGGAGAGGTTGGAGAATGACAATTTTAACTGAGTAAGTGGTTGAGGGAAGGGTGGTTTGATAAAAATGGATGGAGAAAAAGGATATTTTTAGCTGAAAGTGTAGGACTCCTGTTTTCAGTTTAATTTTTTCAACATATATTCATTTATTTTACTGTGATTTATACACAAGCATAGGTTAGTCCTTAAATACTTACTAGACAGTAGGACTGAAACACAGAGACCTCCAGGAGAAAAAACCACCATGATTCAGAAGGAGGTTTGTGAATTGGCACTTTTTGAGAGTTCCTAATGGAGCAGAGTTCTTGTGCTAAGAAAAATTTCATTTTGAAACCAACCAAAAGGAGCGTTACCCTTGCTGCTGACATTTTTAATCCTTTTCTTCTGCTTCTGTGGCTGAAAATTGGAAGTAGGTCATGCTGCAGCATTACCTGTTACAGATTCTCTACCACAGATGGAAAAGGAGCCCTGGCTCAGCAATTCAATAAAGTTAATCAAAACCAGATAATCATAAGATATGAGCTTTCCTCCAAAGCAAAATTAATGCTGAAGTCACAGGAGCAACAAATGGGAGAGAAACTCTAACAGAGAAGTTGATACAACTCCAAAAAGCTCCAGATGTTCATTTGCAGGTAAAAACTTGTAATTAAACTTTCCAGACACTGCATTTCCAGAGATTAAAACACTGAACTTTACATATGAAGCACTGATGAATATGAACCAAACAAAATGATTCCAGTCAGATGGGAACGGGCTGATTCCAGACATCTGTAGTCTGGGTATTTACAATCAGCCCTTGCAGTCACTTTTACAAGGCTGTCCTTGAGAAAATGGAGCAGTACAACATTAATCAACATTTCACCTGAGGCTGTGGGCTCGGGACACAAAGAAATTGCTCTGAAATTCCAATCATCCTTCAAAAATGTGTTGGATCAAAATGTTTCAGTTGTTCTGGGCACAGACTTTTTGATATTTAGTACTCCAGTTTGGACTAAACTCAGAAAAATCTGGGGTAAACCAGTGCCACTGTGTGAATTCAAGTTATTTATTTTTTAAAAATAATTCTAGACATCTAAAAACTCACATATGTGTGTGGATATTTATCACACAGGCATGGTGCTGTGTGATATTCTCATGGCAGGGTGGGAGAAATGTCATCACAAAATGCTCCAGAGAAAAGAGATGAGTAATAAATGATCCCTCACCTGGCTCATCAGGGCACTCCAACATTTCCTATGATATGATGGAATTCTTTACAGATTTACAGCAACTCCACAGCTCCTCCAATCTTTATCCCCGGCCTTTCCACACATAATGGATTCCAAAGCAACACTTCACTGGGAAATCTTTTAATTTACCCCTAAATTTCACTGCTGAGTTCTCTGCAAGAAGATGCCTGGGCTGGTGTGTGTTTTGCATAATGCAAACACCTGCACTTAGGAGGGCTGCAAGAAGAAGTTAATTATGTCAGAAGAGTTGCAGGGTCCTCCTCTGGATTTTCTCTGAGAAGCAAAGCCAAGTCCCACTTGCAGCCTGTCAGCTTTCCTTTGCATTGCCACAATAATTAATATTCTTTCCATCTAAAAGTCTGACACCAAAATGGGACAGGTGGTTTCAAGAGCTGCTAAAAGCTGCTAAATATCTCTGGCAACAGTGCCACAGTGTCACTACAATGATGGCCTTTTCCTCAAAAAAATTAGTCAAAAATTTAGTTTAGGTGTTTTAAAGGCATTTCTACTGGTTTTTCTATGCATTCATGTATAGAAGGGTGGATTTACACATAGATATATAGAGATACAGATGTGAAAGGAACAGGGGTGATTGCTGAATGTAAAGCATCCAAGATGATGACTCAATATTCCAAGAAAACTTAAATTTCCTGCTCATTGCTCATCCTAGAGTGCAGACAGCCCTGAACTTGCAGGTTAGAAAATGTCAAAAACTGCATCACTGCTCAGCAAAACCCAACAGAGAAATAAATAAAAAAAGCCTGTGGAATGCTAGAAGCTCACACAAGCTCTGAAATCAGATTTCAAAGTGGAACCAAGCCTTCCTTGGGCACACAGAAGTTCAATTAGCCACAAACGACTCCCAAAGTTTTCTGTTAATATAAGCAAAGCTGCTGTGCCACCTGGTGAACATTTTCATATGCAAGAGTCTCTTTTGCTGTATTTCTCAATATGAAAGGTTAATTCAAGTGCTCTTGGCAACTTTTGTTGGTGCCTGCATTAAGATGTGTGAATAGTTGCAATCAGCAAAGAGAGACTCCACTTCTGCCACCGCAGAGGACTGGGCTTTTGTCAGCACATAACTAATGTGCTCATTATTTCTCATCAATACATGTTTTAATTTTGGACAAAATGAAGCAACATTATTTGTGGCATATAGGGAAAAAAATCTACAGGGATAATATATTGGAGTAAAACATCATCACTGTGTTTGCAGCTCATGGACTGATCAATCGTGATCGATGGTAAAATTGGAATTAGATGATCAGACTTGATCATCTAAAACGTGTTCACTTTCAGTATTTTTTCATTGAGCACTAAATAATTCTTGGCCCATCAGCTGCATGGATCAATCCATTAAAATTATTTAATAACACTGTGGTATGAAATGTTCTCCAAAGTGTTAAATCAATGCTATCAGACACAAACCACACAAGATGGGTTATTCTCAACACTTTGAATCAAATATCCAGAATAAAGCCTCTGTTATCTGTCTGAAATATGTTCTGGGAATGCATAGTGACAGCACTCCAAAGTTGTTCTTTTAGCCCATCCCTTTGCCAACAGACCCCATATTTATGAGCATGATCACCAAAAGTCCTTGATTCAGTCAAATTCATGACAAAATTACCCCAGACTTAGACAGGACACAGACAAGCCTGGCCTAATGTGCACTGTGCTACTCCAATAGAGAGAGGAAAAATACTGGAATGTGGAATTCCTGATAATCTTATCCTACACTGCTCAGTGGCTCTTCGCTATTCGTCCTGATTTTTACCTAATAGAAAATACATCTCTTAATTTGAAGAGAGTCTGGATTCAGATCCAATCTTGATTCACATTTCATGCTCTAGAAAACTCACCTTCCCACAAGACTGAAGAAAATGTCTTCAGAATTTTAGAGAAGGTCAACACTTAAAGCATGTCTTGGCTCAATATCTATATGGTTTTTTTCAGTCTCTTAAATTGTTCTGCTACCTTGAATTCAGCTGAAGGAAAGCAATTTTCTCTCTATATTTTCCCACCAGTTTTTGATGATTCAGCCAACACACCAATCCTCCTTTTAGCAGTAGTTAATTTATATTTTCTCTTGACTTCAATATCATTTGTAGTGTTGGACCTGCTCCTACTTATTTATTATTTTCATACTGGAGGTCCATAATTTCTGCATGAGAATAAAACTAAATTAACCCTTCTATATAGAGGTCCAAATCATTTGGCAGGATTTTGTGTTTTCCAACAGAAAATAGCATCAGTTTTTGGACAACTAAATTAACTTTTAGAATAATCCAGAAACATATTTTCTGCAGGACTTTCCTTAGGTGAACAACAGTGAGTTATATTTTTCAGTTCTGCTCCCATTTTTCAACTTTGCTCCCATTTTTCATCTAGTAACCAAATGATATTTATTCATTAGAACATAAATCTTTTTGGGTACAGATGGAAAGAGTCCATCAGATGGCAGGTGTGCCATTGGCCATCGTACACTTATTAAAAGCTTTCTCTCTGGTCTCCAAGGCCTCAGCCCTTTGGAGAAAGTTAATTAAAGTTCACAACTTTGTCACAGAAAGAAAGCACATGTTTTCCTTTCCTAAAAATTTTAAGTTTCTGGATGAAAAATTTACCTTCTATTAAATAAGAAAGGAAACTGAAGGCCTCATTTGGATGATATATAGAAATTTTCTGCTTTTCCTTCTGTTTCCCCATCAGGAACTTCTCTCTCCCCCTCAGCTGCCCAGTGTTCTTCAAAATGGGAGCATCTCCAGCTTGTCTTTGATTATATTTACAAACCCAGTCAGAAAGCTCCAATCTCTCAATCCTTTTTTGCTTAATTTGACATGAGACATGTCCTTCATATTATCAAGGGCAGATTGTTCTGCCTGAAAGAGTCTCATTGATCCAAACACCAGTTTGGCACCACTCACACCATTTCTAGGGACTGATTTTCCCTAAATCTGGGATTCTGACCACTCACCAGGTACAGCCCAGCTGCCCTCACAGAGATTTTTGGGTGGAAAACCAGAGTGAGACTCGGGGAAATTCCCTAATGCACTCCCTTTGGAGGACGTAAATGATTTCTGATACAGCCCACACCTCTCAGGGTTTCCCAAATCCCAAATCTTGAGCTAAAAGCCACCATCTTCAGCCTGTCATGAATTTAGGCCCTGCCAGCCATCCCATTCTTGCCTTTCCTTAGAAAATACTTTTGTACCAACTCTTTTCTCTTTTATTTACTTTCCTGTACAAATGTCACCACCACAGGTGTGACACCAATGCTTTTCTGCTGTTGAGTTCTATTCTCTCTCCACCTCAGGCCAGGATATTTGCTTTTGTTCCAGAGTTGTTCCTATGAGCTGGCTGCTACTGACAACAACCTTTCTGTTAATACTGAAAAGTGGGGAATTAGTTGTTTGACTGGCTGGGCTTCTATGTTTGGAAATCAATATTAAATTGCTGCTTCCATCAATTTGAGCTACTAAAATACAGACATATTCATAAACTCGTTATGTAGAAAAACTGCTGGGAAAAGGTGAGAAATAGAGCTTAAAAATAACAGTTTATTGCTTCAATTACAGTGCATTCATAAAAGAGTTACCTGAGCTCAGTGCTAATACCAGATTCAGTGCCAGAGTCGCGGGGATATCAGAAGAAATGCACCTCTCTTTTTGGTTCTTTTCTGCTTTTCTCTGTGTTTCCAGTCATTACAAATGAATAGCATCCATTCTATGCACAATATTTCTCCAAAAAAAATTGAAATGTGGAGATCTCTATCATGAACTCACTGGAAATGTGATTTACCCACCATGCAGGTTTGCTCACCTAGCACAGGTACAGGGTGCAGCAGAACAGGGGGAGGGTTGGCCCTTTTCATGGAAAGGGTTTCTTGGTTTTTAAAGGATTACTGCAAAGCTCAGATTTCTTTTGGAATAAACGAAAAGCGGGGCTGCATTTCTGTCTGCTGTGCATAAAGGAAAACATGTTTATCACATTGCAGCACTGAGGCTGGAGATAAGCTCTGCCATTTCCCTACAAGCAAATCCAGACATCTGGGGAAAAACAAGTTGAGCTGTCAGACAGGATACACAGGAGGGCTGAGCAACAACTGTGGCTGCTTCTTTTTCACAACAAGCAGACATGGTTCATTACAGTCAGATCATTATCCTGCTGGAAAACTGGATCCTCCAAGAAGGAAATCATTGTTTATTACAGCTTAGAATTTCATACAGTTCTCAGGTTTAAACCAGTCCTAGCTCCCACTCGAGGGGATTCATCCTGCTGTGGGAAGATGTGAGTGTGCACCTCATTTATGAGAGAGATTTCAGTCGACTCTTAAATGCCAGATGGAAAAAATAAAAGAGTTTGTTTTTCTTTTGGGGTGATTATAACTCATATTCATCTCTTCTATTCTACTCCATGCTAATCTTTTCATTCTGTGACAGAGATGAGTTATTTTGTGAATGAACAGAAGCAAAATTCCTTTGGAACCATCTGAAAATGCAATTTATCAAATTCTTCTTTATTGCCAAGTGCAAACTATTGAAAATGCTTGTCATCTAAGCCATGGATAGAATTCCCCTGTCTGTCTCCCCTGATTCAGAGATTTAGAACCAGGCTTTTAGTTAATGCTCATGCAAAAGGCTGCACTGTAAAGTATTTCAGTGATGAGTGTGACAGTTAAGAGGTTTATTATTTTTAGCACACTCAGACTTGTAGTGAAATTTCCTCAGGTTTCATGGAAGAAAATGTGTCCTCCCATTCCTGCACAGGCAAGCTCCAGCCTGTAATTTCCAGGTGGCAAAAAAACACAACTGTTTTTTAAGAATATAAAGGATAAACAGGCACACATTCATGTATTTCTTAGGTGAATTATGAGAAATAACACATATTTCCATTATGTATTTAGTACAGGCATTTCTAGCTGTGTTCCTGGGAATTAGCACTGGCTTACAAGTAAATAAAGAGAATATCTGAAGGGATTTGATGCCAAACTGTTGGACAGAGCAGTTCCAGTCCAGAAACATCAGCAACCTGCTAAACTCCAGAAAGGTGTCAGAGCCAGGAGGGTGTGATGGCTACTGGACATTTCTCCAACAGAGACAAAATTTATCACAAGAAATGTCCAGAACCTAAAAATTAACCTCAAGTTGGCCTCTTAGATTTGCAGAATTCTCTCCTCTAGCTCTGGCAGGAATACTAATTACAGCCTTAGACTACACAGCTAAATTCTAGGTTACTAAAACTAGATTTAAATGGTCCCTGTCTAAATGAAGGCTTTGCAGAAAAGAACAGAGCCAATACTGAAAACAAGGTGCGTGCCATTACTGCCAAAAAATTTACAAGTAGCAGGTATACAATTTCCCATTTTTATAGCCTCATCTGTATAAGCATTTTTATAGCCACTTCCATAAAAATGTCTAAAAGTGCTCTATAAATATTAATGAATTAACCTCCCCTGTGTCCCCATATGGTGGGTATTTATTTTTACATTGTAGAGTTGGAGAAACAATTGCAATAAAGCCAAGCTCTGAACACAAGTCCGGCTCCCTGCTCTTTTAGAGAATAAATAATAAATAAATAGAAGAAATAATATAAATAGAATAAATAATCCTGGATATAAAAAGAATAAATAATCCTGGATCCTTGATAGTAAACTCAAGGATGAATCATCTACCCTGCCATATGCAGCCCATGACTCCAGACCAATGGGATTTCTAAAAATCTCGTGTCCTATCCCAGTAAAGCTCTCCAAAATCAAACATCTCTAAAACTGTACATGCCTGGAATAAACAGGATGGATATTTTGGTGCTACACTTCCACAGCTGAAAGTATTCCTGCAGATCTTGAAATTGTTCTGCAAGATGATATTTTTAATGTGTCAGTTTTAATGTTTTATGTGTGGACACATAAGAGGCTGTCATCCAAGAAAGACCAAAAGATTTCAAGGAGGAAAAAGTACAAGAACCCAAATTCAATTCTGATAAGAGAGAAATAGCTAAAGAAATATAAGTTAAAAAACCCATGTAAGGCTCTTGTACAGTTTGCATTAAAAAAAAATTCATAAAAACAACAAAACCAGCTCAAATTACAGAACTATTCTGCTCAATTAATAGTGTGTGCAAGAATTAGCACAAATCACTCCATGCAAATACTTTTTCCTAAATGCTCTTTGAAAAGACAACTTCTGAGTCTTAGGACATGGTTTGGGAAAAGCCTTCTACATTATTACTATTTATTTTAGTTGATTTTTCCTCCTCCTTTTTATTTTCCCAACTGTGTCACTGTGTTTCTCTTGCACTGCACCAAATACAATTCCAGAGTGGCCAAGGTACCAAGTGCCACCAAGTGCCATTGAAAATAAACATATTTTATGGCTCCAACACACATTTTCCTTAGGAAAATCAATCAGTAACTTAACTGACCAATCCATCTCTATGCTCCTCATGGATTTTTCCCATTATCCCATAAGAAAGTCAGGGATTCATTTGCTGAAACCCACAGCAGTGAAATATCCCTGTTTTTCTAAAAGCAATAACTGATTCACTGGGAGTCTGTACAACTCCAGCACCAAACTTTCATTTCAACTTTATCATGAACTGCATGATCTTGATATATAGAGAGGAATTTGCATTAAATTTATGTTTCACCCGAAACCTTCTCAAGAACATTTTTTTTTCTTTTAATATCTGAGGGAATTTCTGACAGAATTGTTCCCAGTGACAGAGACAGTGAATTAACATTTCAGAGCACGCTTTGATATACATTGACTTAAAACCACCTTATTTTGATCTATGTTCAAAGTCTCCAAAATTAAACCCAAAGTTGTTGAAAGAAATAAAATGTATTAACTGCTTCCAAACCAGATCACACATTGGGACATGCACTGGTGGGACACCAGTGGGCAAAGCAGCCCTCTGAGTGGCTCTGAAGAAAAGACACAGCATAATTTGAATAAAATATAATCACTCAGGGGTCAACCAAAGAGAATACATCAGGCAATGAATAAAATTGGATTTAGAACTGTAGTGAGTTTTCTTTGGAACTAAAAACCAAGCTGTGTTAAACTACAAGAATGGATCCAAACCAGTGTTTCCACAACTGCATCTGAATTCAATGATGTCATCACTTATTCATGGATGCCTTATTAATAAATAATAAACGAGGCATTGTGCACATAAGTGTGAAGTCAATGTGTGATGTGTGAAATCACACATTAAGTGTGGTTTCTTTTCAGCTTTTTGTCAATTCAAAATAACCAAAGCACAAACTTTAGAGAGTGGAATTGACACTTTTTTGACAAATCTTGAGCTAATTTCAGAAGAATCTATTTTTAGTAGGAGAAAAAAATCAGTTGCCAGTTAAACACAAAAGGAAAATCAGATAAATCCTATCTGCACAGGGAAATCCATGCATTCCACTGAGTCAGAGAAAAAGATTTTGCTGACTACAGCAGAGGGAAAATTGGGTAATTAGGCCAAATCCTATAGTGCTTGTTTAGGATTTAAGCTTATGAGAACAGTCTGTGAGTGATCATTATTATAATGACACAACAAAACCTATTATTTTCCTAAGTATTTTATAAATGTGTAGGGAGAAACAGCCTTTGAATGATTCTCTGCTGTAAACCTGAAATATGTGGGAGGAAGATGCCACAACTTCACAAAAACCACATATCCCATTAGTGGCAGGAACAAGACAAAGAACTTTCCTTCCTTCCTTAGGACACAGACACCAAATTCAGAAGAGTTTTGTGCCTGCCAGTGATGCCAGTGAGGCCTGAAAGGGAATTTGGGGGTCTTGGTGCTTTTCCATCCATCAACCCAGAATTAAATTCCTTGTCTCTCCCACTACGACGTGGCACAAAATTATCCTCATCCCAACATTTGTTCACTGTTTTAATTGAATTTTATTCTCTTATTGTCACCTGGGCAGCAGTAATAACTCTCTCACCAGGAAAACCTGCCTGGATTCTTTTGTTGCTCTTTTGGGGACTGGGTGATTTTTACAGTGCAAACAGTAAAAATTACCAGGGCTGTTTATTTCTGATTATGAGATTTTGCAGTTTCACTCTGTTCTCTGATGAACTCCATGGCAGAGTGGGGAGTAATTATCTGTCATTTCATTAACCTGTCTCTGCCATGCAACAGGATCCTTTTGTTGTTATTGTTTAATCTCTGTTTTTTCATTTTTCTTGTGTTTTTGGCAGCATTGAGCTTTTAAATTGTGAATGACCACAAGAACCCCTCCTAAAAGTCTCTCCTTAATTCTGGCCTAAATTGTCAGGACATCATTGCTCTCCTTCCATCATTTCTAAAATACTTTGCTATGGGAATGCATGAAATTAAGTCCCTCAGAGAGAGAAAAGAATGCTGGCTTTGAATTAGAACCTCCAGAGAAGCTGAAATATATTAAACCACACAGATATGAAATAGAAGTGTAAGTTTTAGTTTCAGGTAATTAGAAATATATCTTAAGTGCCTTAAGAGACTGTGCTAGCTAGTAGAAGCCCTAAAGCCTAGTTTAGCTTAGCTCCAGACATAACAAAAACTTAGCAGAACGTTGCTTGCATTTCTAGATAGAATAGATTCTATAAATAGATAAAATCATGTATGTAAATTTTAAGTAAGAAAACAGACAGTACCATTTGTGCAAATAGATAAAATGATGCACATAGATTTTATGTAAGAGCTGACACTACTTTCACTCATGAGAATTAAGTTCAAATTAGTGTAGAAAGAATGTTTTAGAATTGTGTTTTTAGCTGATTGGATGATTTATGAATAAAATCCCTGTATTGGGGTGAGAGAAAGAGAGGAAGAAGAAGAGAAAGGTGGGGAGGCTGCTGCTGTTTCTGCTCAGGACTCTGCCAGAAAGATTTTAGCACAGACTTTAATGCTCTGAGCTCCTTCCCTTCCAGACTGATGTATTCATGCAATAAACAACTTTACAGCAACCAACAACTGCTCTTCTCTCTTTGGAGACCCAGGGCCCACAAAAACCTGGACTTTCCCATCTCATCCCTCCCTAGAGCCCTTTTTTGGATCATGCAGGCTCAGGGAGGCTCCTCCTGTGCTGCCCCACTGAAATATTTTTGTACCATGTGAAGCCACTTCCCTCCAGGGAAATCTCAGCTTTTTCTGCCTCTCACAAAATCCAGGTGGGTCCCTGTGTTCTGCTGCACTCTTAATTCTTTGGGATTATGTAAGGAACAAGTTCTTATTAGGCAAGTGTGAGCTCAGGGAGATCAAAGCCCTGCTCTCAGCTGTGCTAAGGCCCCTTTATACCAATGTAAAGGGACTTTGAAGGCTCGAGGTCTCACACTAAGTGGATTCAAGGACACATTTTTCACCATTTTGCCATGAAATTCTGATATTGTGTGACTCGTGGGCTGCCTCTTTTCAGGCAAATTAAGTTTTTTAAGAGAGAAGACATCCCACCTTGCTCTGGAAGTATAAAAGGAGAATTTATAAATGTGCTCGTGCAGGATGTTGTTCCTTCAGCAGAGTGGGTCCATTACATGGTTTCATTTTCCTCAAAGCAGGAAGAATGTGCTGTGTCACAGTTGTCCTCAGCAGCTGCAACCACAAAAAGAGCAAAAGTAACACTCACTGTCTCTCTCAGGGAAATATAATTATCATTTGAGCAACTTAAGAGTTCCTCACTGCTGGTTTTTAAGGTAAGCACAAGAAATTTCTAAAACATGGAAAATTCCTACTAAGCATGTTGATATTGGGGGTGTATATGGACAGAAACAGATTACACTTACAGAAGAAAAAATCTTTATCACATAAATATGATGCTTACATAGGAACAAACTATTTCAGTGATAATCTAATTGTAAAAGCTAAATGAGAAAAAAAATTGAGCTTTTTCTGTAACATTTTTCCATATCAGGCTCAAAGTGCTTTAGAGAGAACACAAATATTGTCAAGTTGACAAAATGAGATCCAGAGAGCAAAACTGAGCCTCAGTTTCAGCTGCTTTTAGAAAATTTGGGGGTTCACTGTTTTGTGGGAAAGGCAAATGCATGGGAGAGAGGAGGCTGAGTCCCTCTCATATCTAAACACAATTTGTCTGTATTTGTGGAGCACCATGAGCAAACTGAAAAGCAAAATGGGAACATTTCATATTTTTCAGAAATTCTAATAAGGATCAGAAAAATATTTCCCAGTGTGAGATAAAGGGGTCATTATGTTATTATATAATATTCTATTATCATAATAAGCATTAATTTTAAACTTGTGGAATAAATGAGGGTTGGATTTCTGTCATAGAATTTGAAGGGCTGATTCAAATATTTAACAAAGTCTATTTTTCGTTAAACTCCAACGTTTTCTTGAAGATCAATTTCATAGTTTTAGAATGTCACTTGATGAATTCCATCCAAGATCATTTTCGCAATAATAAATGAAATCATGACACAAAAATTTGCCTAATATTGTCTATGCAAAGGGAAAGCAAACACTTTCTTAGGAAATTCCTTTTGTGAGTGTTCACAGTAGCAAATTAAAAGAATTTTTTTTAAAAAAAGGTTTTGTGTGGAGAGGTTGAAAGGTTCTATCTTCATCTATAGACAGATGTTTTGCTTTGAGTGGATTTGCTGTTTGAATAAAGGCCAGGAGTGCTCTGGTATCTTAAAATTTCTTAATTCTCATGTATTATGTCAAGCCTGCAACAATCAGAATGAAGCCCAGACAATGGGCTCAGCACAGAGAGATATCCTTTCATTCCTGGCATGGATGCTGCCTGGAAAATCTTTTCTTTTTAAAAAAAAATCTATGAAAAATCAAGATTATCATCTAGACAAGAGACAGACTCTCAAATCTACTTTAGCCCATTTGCTTTGCATGGCTTTAAAGGCACAGCCCCAGCAAAGCAAGCCTGGTGGTTTCTCACTGTAGTGGAATTCTGTTTCAAAGACAATCAGTGAATTCAAAGAGTAAATTCCAAGAGGTTACACAAAGAAATGAGTGAATCAACAATAAGGTGTGGGGTTGAACATGTCCTGCTGAGTCCTGCTGCCAGAGGACAGGGTTAGGTGGGATTTTGGGCAGGAATTATTCCCTGGGTAGGTGGGCAGGCCCTGGAATGGAATTCCCAGAGAAGCTGTGGCTGTCCCTGGATCCCTGGAAGCCCCAAGGCCAGGCTGGACAGGCCTTGGAGCAATCTGAAATGGTGGAAGGTGTCACCATGCAGAAGGAGGAATGGGATGAGATTTGAGGTCCCTCCAGCCCAAAGCAGTGGGATTTTGTGATTAAGACACACCACATCAGCCAAGTGCTCCCTCAGCTCCAGCCCACTCCATCATCCAAGCCATAAAACACAACCTTCAACCTGCACCATTCCTGCTCATCACCCAAAACCCCATTACACTTGGTTCAGGAGGGTTTTTAATTGAAAATTAGATGCCAGTTTGCTGCCTGGCCTTCATGAAAAACTTCATTGTCTTCAGGAATCAGCCTGCTTGTGGCTGGCAGGCCCATCCCTTCGCTTCCCTCGCTCCGTGATTGTCCTGCAGGAAGGGACAGCAGGCCTGATTAAGTCAGTTAATGCTAACAAGCCCTGTCATGTTAATCAGCATCCAGGGGCTGCTGTCTGAAGGTCTCAGACACGTTTTCCATGGAGCTCAAGGAGGGGAGGCACTCCGAGGTCACCGCTCCCTTCCCGTGCCCAGAGGAAGGGCTGCTTGAACCTCATCTGTGCTGACAGACACTTGCTGCCCCTCCACCCTGCTCTGACCTTCTGCTGCTGCCTTTACAAGCACCCTGAGCAAGCTGCTGCTTTGTCCCTCTGCCCTTTCCCTCCAGGTTTAATCCAAACCTTCCTGTCTGCAGCTAAACCCTTCACACCCTGTCTATCCAAATAGATTCTTACGCTCCTCTTTCCTCCCTGACTGTTCCACACACTTGAGAAGTCTTGCTGTGCCTCCCTGGACTGGAAACAAGCAAACCAAATGTAAAACAGGAAATAATTTCCAGAGTCTGGTGCCCTTCCTTCTCCACACTGCACAACCTGATGGATTCATCTGCCTGGAGATGAAGTGCTCAAAACTGGACACGGTTCTGCTCAAAACCGAGCAGAACAAGGAGCTTGAGCACAAATCTGTGCTCATCTACAGCTCCTCCTAAATGAGGTCATGACATCCTGAGGACACTGTGCTGGCCCCTTCTTGCACATATTTTAACACAGCTGTCTGGATTTTATCTGCCCCACATCAAATAATTTCTATCCTGCAGAGGCTCTGACAGAGCTGAGGTGTTTTCCTCACTCCATTTGCTCTCCCCAGCCACCCCTGCCTTGCTCAGTGCTGGTTTCTCTAATGTTTGGGTAGGATCAGTCTTTATTCTTATCCACTCATCCAGTGTAATTTCCCAATCAATGTTTCTTCAGTATTTTTTAATATCTAATATTAACTGCACCAAAAGACGCATAACAAAGCTTGTACTCCCCCACAGAGCCTCCTGTTACATAAAGAAATCAGACTGGTCTGAGATGAATCATTATTTAAAAAAAAAATATCTGCTGGCTCTTGTCTTGTTGGTGTGTTAGAGAAGTGAAATAAAGCCAACTGCTCTGCAAATCAGAGCTCCTGCATTTTGCCTTTCTGAGGAAGACATCAATTTTGCTTTCTCCCAGTTCTCCATCTGCCTCTAGCACACACACAGTTCTGATATTTACTGTGCAAACACTTCTCAGTATTAATCCAGGCCATGGCTTCCAACACAATCACATTCTTAATGACCCCGTCCTTAATATTAATACAAAATTTCAAGTAGTTCTCAATCAGAGCAACCTCTAAAAATCAGTATTGTAGTAATTATTACAAAGGGCAGCAGCATGATAACTTAAAATATCCTTGTTCAAATAAATCCACATGTAAATTAGTTCTTTCAGATAGTAAGAATAATTTCTATATGCATTAAAAATATGTCCTGCAAAGTAGACAGGGAAAAGCTCTTGGGTCCTTTACCCATTAAAGCTGTTACCTATTTATTTGGTATTTTCAAATACATAAGGGCACCAGGGAAATTTCTAACTTCTTTCAGGGTACTTGCATAAACCAAGTTATTTTATATTCACCACAAGCCACAGTACAAAATACTACTCAATCAATTGTTAACAATTGGATCCTTCTTAATCCACAACTTACCTGAAAGTGAGGTTAAGGCCTCAAAACTGATAAAAATATTCTTTTTCAAACAGTGACAGCATCCCACTATGTTACTGACCCAAAAGTCATAAAAACTTGTCTTTTCATGGTGGCAACAGCTATGGACTGATCACTGCCAAAAACTACAATTTAAGGAAATAATGATGTATTCTTCAAAACATATTTTCAATAAATGAACTTGAAGATAATTCACTTACCTAAGTTGGCCACCAATTCTAAAATCTACATTTTTCCTTATTCAAGGACAACCACTGCCTTTATGACCAAAAAATGATGATAAAAAATGCAATTACAGCTCACACTGTAAGTGGTTAAATTTCTGCAGAGTGAGGTGAGAATTTTGCCAGCAATTCATTTTTCTTCTAGGAGAATAAAAGAGAGAACAAAGCACCAAAAACAGGTGTTAAACAGAAAGTAGACAAAGTGTAGGCAGAAAAATGGGGTCGTTTTCTACTGCTGTCCTAAGGAGCTGAACACATTTACAGAAGGGGTCAATTAGGATCACTCCCCTTAAGGGGTAATTAAGCCTTAACCCAAGGCAGGCACACATAAAATTGGAATTTGTATGGCAGAGCAGTGTGATCTCATAGCAAGGTGTTGTAACAGCTGGCACAAGCAGGGACCTCACCTCACAGAGAGAAAAAAAAAATTAAAAGACTCTGCAACTTCCAATTTGTAATAAAAAAACTTTGCTTCAGAATTACATTATTTTACATTTAGATAATAGTCCTGATTTGTGCTTCTTGTTGCACATTATACATTAGTGGAAAATTAATAATAATAGTAATAATAATACCAGTAACAACAAAAAACTGTTGAGAAGTTCTTTATGCTCCTTTATTTAAAAAAAATATCTAAAACCTCACCCTCTCCTAAATAACTCCCTCATGACTGGCACAGGACACATTCAGCACATCAGGTGATATCAAAACCAGATCTTTAAAACCTCCTACAAAACTCAGAGTCCAGATGGTGAATCCAACCAAACACACAAGGAGATGAAGGCCAACTTTTCCCAAAAAGTGGAAAACCCCGTGGGTCAGGGATGCCCAAAAAGGGTCTAAACTTGGGAATTTAAATTGGTTTGATCCAGGAGCTTGGTTTGGCTCTTGAAACTTGAATCAGTCTCAACTTCCTGGCTATTGAAATGGGTGAGGGTTTGTCTTTTATGCCACAAAAAAAGAAAAGGTGGATGAATAGAATGACAATGAGAACATGGGTTTAATAATATGATAATAAGAATAAGGGCTTTGAGTCTATTGGGATTTGCATTTCGATTTTCTTTTGTTTGTTTTATTTGCACCCATGAAGAGAAAATCCACCAAGGCCAGCTGAGCTGGAAACCTCAGGTAAATATTCCTTCACTTTATTGCAAACCTTTGTTTGAGGCTCTATTGAGGCACTATTCAAGGACAGGCAGTGCCCAGATTTGGTGTCACTGCTGATGACACTTCACATTCCTGACTGGTTTTCCTTTGAAACAGGCTTTTATTTGCTTCTGACACAGTTTTGAAAAGAAAATGTGCCTCAAGTATGTTGTGAAAGCACGAGGCTGAGAGGCACAGATGTTATTACTTGCTGCCATATGCTGTTAAAGCTTTAATAATATGCATTTATACTAAGTTAAAAATGGTACTTCAGCGCTCTGAATGTCAGCAAAAGAACTGTTCATTCCTTGGTGAAACACACCAACAAATGGAGCAACACTCTGAAAAGTGATGTTGGATTTTTGACTCTGCACAAGTGGATCCTTGAGGACTTTTCCTTAAAGATCAAGCAGATCATTAGGAGTCCCTCTAAACCATTTTATATTGACATTCTTGTTTTCTGAAGCAGCAGCTTTCATTTATGTTCTCGTTTGCTTTATTTGACAGCCTCCTCTCACACAATTTTCAGATAGAAATGCGAGCCACAGGCTAAGATGGAAACAGAACAAATCCAAAGCTTGTTAATATTTCTGAAACCTTTGCCACCATAAAAAATTGAGACATGACCATTACCTCACCTGCCCCTCGGACAAAACCTCCAGTACATGTTCCATTCATAAGCTTTGCTACAGAATGCTTTAGTGGTTTTCAACATTCTGCCCAAAAGTTCCCATTTTGGAAAGGTTTTCAATAAAGTGAAGGAATGTTTACCTGAAGTTTCCAGCTCAGCTGGCTTTGGTGGGCTTCCCTTTCCTTTACACAGGTGCAAATGAAACAAATAAACAACTGAAAATCTAAATAAAAAAATTCCAATTGGCTTGGAACCCTTGTCCTTATTGCCATATTATCAAACCCATGTTCTCATTGTCATTCTAGTCTTCTATTCATCTGGTTTGGTTTTTTGGGTTCTGTTTTGGTTTTGGTGGGGTTTTTTTGGCATAAAAGCATCACTCATTTCAATAAGCCAGATAGTTGAAATCTGGGAGAGTTGTCTAAGAGTTGGTCAAGCTGAACCACTACTGTGTGGAACACCCAAATTATTCACAATTCACAGGGAATTGTGTCCAATTCCACAGGGAATTTCAGCCCTAGTGGTGGGAAGTGAATGTGCACCAATTTATATCCCTTCAGCATTGTGGTTTTTCACTGTACATTGTTAGGCAGCACAAATGAAGCCTCCAGTACTTTATATTTGGGGTGTTTTGGGAGTTTGGGGATTTTTTTGTTTGCACTGAAGATGACAGATCCTATGAGGTTACAAAGTACCACTCCTGGTTCTAAGTCAATTCTCCTTCAGGGTAAAATTCCACTCTCAGCATATGAAAAGTAATAAAAAAATCTGATTTTGAACAAATATTTCTATTTGAAATATGCTAGAAACACTTTTCTGTGCTTATTCGGTGTATTTTCCTATTTTTATGGGAGCCTTCAAAACCTCCACAGTCTTTAGCAAAAGTCAAATAATTTAATTGCAAAATAACTCAGTCCCAATCAGTGGAAGCCAAACAACTCAGACAAGCATTTCCACAGTCTCTGAACGAAAGTCAATGAGGGCTGAAGACAAACTGCCTCGAACACAGTGTTTGCTCAGAGGCCCTGATGCAGCAGCTGATGCTTTCCTGTGGAGATTTAGTCCAAACAAGTCCTGCCAATTTTTTCCAGCAGCCACCAGATTTTGTTTCCTGCCTGTGAGAAGGGCTCCTGCACCTATTCCCATGAGCATATGGATGTGGAGGGAAGAGGAGGCGACGGCTCCAGCCAGTAAATGTGAAATCTGCATCATCAACAGCAGAACGGGAACAAAGTTCTGGTAATTAAAACTTTACAGGCTCTTCCTAACATTCACTCCGAGTCAGTTTTGTCCCCATCATCCACCTTGGGAAAGAATTCCTTTCACTCTAATTCACTCTCTGCCTTCTTTATTTGTTTTTATTTCATTTCAAAGTCAGCCGCTCTCCATCCTTTCTGATAATTATGGCCAAACAATTGTAATTATGGCTAAAGGATGATAATGATGGCTAAAGGATGATAATGATGGCTAAAGTTGACTCCTCTCTCCTCTGCTTTTCAGGACCAAGGGGAGCTCCCCTTCTCTGCCAGCCCTGGGCAGAGCTGCCCTTCCCTCCCTCATCGCCGGGCTCAGGGCTCCCTCTCCTGTTCCAACAGATTTTTCACCACTCTGCTTTCAAAGAGCTCTGACAGACAAAAACCTGGGATATCTGATGGAACCAAACGCTCAGGGAAAAATTATCCCTTTGAATTCCTCAATAGCTAGAGTATGGCAATTAAAATTAACTTCTCAAGTCATAAAATATCTATATCCTGTCACAAAGCCCTGGGGTCACGGCCAGACTGCCCTGCCAGTGGGGGTACAAGCAGAAAGACAACCTAAAAAAAAATAAAATCTTGGGACAATCATTAAAACCCTTTAAAACATATAAGAAAATAAAATTAAACCATAAATTTTGTTCTGCATTTAAAGAGAGATTTGGCAATTATAGAACATGTAAAATAAACACATATTTTATTTTCTTTTACAAAGACGTTCCCTGGGATTATTCCATCTATAAGAGAACCACAGACAAGGAGCTGACATGATCTCAAAAGACAGAATTTTAAAAAATCCCAGAGCAATAAAACATATTATACTTAATTAACATCAATCTAGAAATATTCAGTGATCACCCACTGCTTTTCAATTAAAATATTTGATTTCAAACTAACCAAACACAATTTGTTTTATTAGAAAAGAGGAGACAGATGAAAAGGAGCAGCAATCACAAGTTTTGTTTAGATTATATTTTTAAAAAATTTAAAATGAACACCATACAATTAATGAATAAAGGAAAAATAACACCCCAAAACTTTATCTATGAGAAGGTAATAGATTAAATTCATCTATGGTAGGAGGAGAAAAAAAGCAATTTCCAACAAATATTTAGTCAGACAATTCTGGATCTGTGGTGGAAGTGTAATACCAGATTGAGCTAATACATGCAGCACTTTAAAGAGAAACTTCACTGTCATCATATAAATCACCAAGTAAATAAAATAATGAAAACATGAAATATAAAAGAACAATGAACAACTACAGCAGAAATAATGTGAGCTGACAATCAATGAGTTTAATGGAAGCGTTTCCAGTGCCATTAATAAAATTCAGGGCTGCTTTTTGTGCTGGGAGCTGATGGCAGTTTGAGGTGATACACTGATTTTTGGGCACTAAAGCAGGATGATGACAGTGCCTTCTGTCTGTGCTGGGGAGGGAGGAGCCGCTGGGATTGCCATTGGGGGGAGATGAAATGTTCCACCATCCACATGGGAACAGGCAGCCAATCAAACGTTCCTGGCAGTGCCCTTGAGATAACCAACCACCTGTCACATCACCAGAATGTGCTCCTGAGTCATTTTCTGATGTAGCTCCACTCCCAAATCCCTGTTTTCACTGTAACATATTCCTTTTTAGTGGCTGGTACTCCATACAGCACACGGATTAATTTCCCCTCCGCCGACGGAATTTTTAATGAAGATAAATTATAATCATGACATTTACATCTCAATGATTTTCACAATTGAAACATTCTCTTAATCCTGGTGCACATGCTGTAAGTGGGTTACGCAGCCAGATACTAAAGCAATCATTTTATCATTGTCAGAGTGAATATAATGCCTACAGCAATCAATTGGACTTTTATGGGAACAGTTAGCTCAGCTGGTTTTGCATTGAAAAAAATGCACTGAAGTGCCCATTATCCATCTCCACTGTCAAAGGACAAGCCAGGATCTTGGCTTTCGTTCCCAAGAGTGTGAAACTCTGTCTTACAACCAAGATGAGAAGATGAGAAAGGGCCAAAGTGGTCAGATATGGCCACAAGCAAAAATCTCGAGGGCCCCGGGAAGAATAAATCAGAATTACCTGGTTTGGGTACAAAATTCGGGTCAAACAGAGGTTCCAGCTGTGGTTTCTGTAGCCATGCAGGGCAGGAGGTGGTCCTGACCAGATAAGAAGTGAAGACAATGGAGGTGCTAAAAATAAAGGTAAAGGAGTGAAAAGTGAGAGCCTTGGTTGCAGAGAAGTCTTGGAGGAGATCCCAGTGTTGGTGTGGGTGAAAAATGAGGACAAACAAGGGAGCTTTCTCCAGTGGTGCTGCAGAGGGTTACAAGTCAGATTTGTCCAACAGCTGGCAGAACTGTGAGGATTTCTGCAGCTATTGCCCCCCATTCCCAGCGGTTCCAGGGCTCAGGTGGGCTCCTGTCTGCTGCAGCTCCTCACCCAGCCCTCTGCTGTCCCCAGCAGCCTCACTAATTCACCTTTTCACAACAATTTCAGTGACTCAATTATTGCTCATTTCAGCAGTCTGTGCACCAGTGGTCTGATGCAGCAATCCCTACACAGAAATACCCTGAAGAGAGGAATGTGTCTGCACTTCCTGACCCAGCCCAGGTGCCAAAAGGTGCCAAAAAAAATGATGTCCTTTGCTTGTTATTGAATCTTAGGGATGCTGCATCAGTAATCATGGAAATTCTTGGATAAGATACGGCCACCAAGACAGGCAAGGAATTCCCATGGGGAAGGTGAGGAACTCCTGTGGAGTAATTACTAAGTTTTGAAAACCTCAGGCTTATAGGAAAGACAGAAAACTTCCAGTGATAAAGTCCCTTGGAATAATTTCTGCTTTCTTTGGAGTGCACTGAGTCTCCTGAACATCTTAGCAAGAGATATTATAGCAATAAATCTTTTTATACTTTTGAAGGAAAATGAACAGTAAAGGTTAGGGCTGGAATGTACCACTTAAAATAAAAGAATAAATACTTCTGCCTGCTGTTTAAACATTCAATGGCCAGATCCACAGGAGAAAATCTGCTAATTTTTCTGTTCACACCATCGAGCCTTACCCAGAGCTTGCAAGTTGTGCAAACATAAAATCTTAAGTCTTCAACTTCCATAGTGCTAATTTGCAACGTTTTTCAGGAATTTGATGGTAGAGAAGAATTTTCTGAATTTATTCTGAAAAGGCCCCACCAGCAATGGATGTATTTCAGGTACCTCACAGCATAGGCAAAGAAAACCAGAGGAATTAAATACTACAGAGGGTTAGGAAACAAAAAGCTTCCATAACACAGTGGGGGAGATCAGATCCCATCACAGCCAGACTTTGTGCATTGAATCACATCATTCCAATGAGCAGGAATTATAATTATAATTATAATCTTAATTCATTGGCAAACAAAGTTCTCAAAGGGAGTCAGGTACATGCAGGCACAGTACCTGTACACAAAGACACTGCTCGGAAGGGAATTGGAAATTTTTTAATTAATGCCATACAGAAATCCATCTACTGACAATTATCTCAATAAAAATTGATTTCCTTGTTATTGAGTATAGGTTATTTAACTTAATAACATATTCACCTGGGCACCTATCATGCATGAAAACTACAGTCCAGCAAGAAAAATTCCACAGCAAAATTAATTCCAGAGGAAAACTGGGGTGGGGAAACAAGGCTTTGTTATTGCTGAAATTAAATAAAGCATAAAAAAAATCATTAAAGCCAAGTGGCTATGTAAGGGCAGCTCAGTTGCCCACTCAGTTTGGTCATTAAAAGCTGGAGAACACTCACCTGTGTCCACACGGGCTTTTATGATGCAGTTGTGTAGCTGGGAGGGATCTGGCAGATTCCCAGTGTCTGAGCAGGCTCTCCTGGGATCTGAATGTGCCTCCAGACAGGATCCAGCAGCACTGGCACTCCTGGCACTCCTGCACCTCCAGACAGGATCCAGCAGCACTGGCACTCCTGGCATTCCTACCCCTTTCCAGGGCTGACACCTGAATGGATGGCAAAGGAGAAGTAAAACTGAGGGAATTTCAGAAAACAGTGGCAGGTGCTCAAACAGACATCCGTGGTTAAGAGGGAGAAAGGCACTTCTCAGAAGCCTACACCTGCAGCTGGGGATGCTGGCCTAGGGAGAGGCAGGATATTTATCTGACCAAGATCCACTGGAAAAATCCAAACACTGCAGCAAATTCAGCCAAGACAAAACACCAATCCCTTGCAATCTCTTCTCCAGCAGTGCGGATGTTCCAGCAAAAGCAGCTCAGCCCTGTGTGAGCTGTTCCTTTCCTTTATTGCAAAGGCCACATGTATTTCCCCTACCCTACCTTGAAATGCCTCGTTCCTGTCTTTGATTTCAGCTGGTTCAACTTGACACCCTTTTTTCCCCCCCCCACAAAAGCAGTTTACTGAGTGCTGAGCTAAAAAAGCCCACTGTGACATGAGCAACACTCTTTATACTAAAAACCAGAGATGTGGAGAATGGCATTATGCACGGCAAGAGCTTGAGATGCTGGGAATAATATTCAAAGAACAGGAACGTGAGAAGTTCGGAGCTGCCTATGGAAACAAAGGGAGCAGCAAGAAAGGAGAGTGTAGGAAATGTCTTGTCAGTGACTCCTGGCCTGGAATTGAATCCCTAGGTGAGGCTGTGGCAGCCTCTGGAATGCTGATGAGGTGCTTAACATTAGCCAGCACTGGGCTGAGTTTGTGACTAGAGAAAACAGAGAATGGGAAATGGGGATACAGAACTGCTGGCAGAGCTGGGGGAAACAGCAGCCAGGGGGAGGAGGGTGCAGGAATCCTGGAAAAATAGGATGGAAGAACAAGAGGAACCCTGGTGGCACAGAGCATTTTACAGCCACGACACTCCCAGAGCTGCTGGCACGCTGAAGGACACAACAGATCCATGACATCCTTTGGGACCAAGGAACTGCTCAAGGGGGGACCCATGAGCATCTCCTTTTTCTCTCCCTGGATTTCTTTGCATTCAGGACATATTTTTACTCTGCTGACAAGATCTGAATTGCAGCAAGGAGTATTTAGTGTTTGCACACAGTTTTACACCAACAAATAATTCACCACTGATATTCTACTTTGGTGTATTCTAGTAAGAAATATTTTTAGATCAATGTCCTAGAAATTACATGTTGAGTATTTTCAGATCATAACCAGCCATCAGAAATTACTAATAATTTTAGCAGAAAGAAAATGAAGAGTATAATTCACCATCAGAAAAACGCCTTGGAAAATAAATCTGCAAGAACAATCTAGAACTATTTCTAGGATGTTGACTTGTTTTGGATCCTCTGAAACCTGCAGTGACAAAGCTCTGCTTTTAACGACATGAGATAGAAAATACTCCCCTCGTGTATTTTTTAAATCTCACAGAAAGAGACATCTTGTAACAATTCCACAGCAATGAAGTTGTCAGCAGTGTGATCAGGTAACCTGCCAAGGTTTCAAAACACTTTAGACATAAAAAGAAAACTGGCTTTGGAAAATACCAATCCTACTTTTAAAAATAGATGTTTGAGTGTGTCTTAGAATCCCACCCGATTGTACGACCACAAATTCAAATATTCTAAAATAAATCAAATTTACAGCTATTAAGTTGAACAGCAGTAAGATATCTATGAATGTACTGCTGTCATTTCTAAGACATGTAATATATAGGAGGGACCATATTACTTTCCCCAGCCTCTCACCAAGTAATGTGTATTTTTTTCAGGGGTAAGTTCAATATTCTGTCAAAAAGTTTTGGGGTTTTTTTGACAGAAACCAGAGCTGTCTTTCTCAGAAATGTGGTGACTTTGAACAGCCATTCGAACTTTGTGAGAAGACATCAAAATAAACATCCAATGGACCAGGAGCCAACCCTAAATCTTCAATTCTCTGCTCACCAATCTTGAGAGGCTTTGCCTCTTTTTTGCCAGGGTTGGGATTAAATGTGTGAGATGGGATTTCTTGTTTGGACTCAGATGTTTATCTGCTCTTACCCATGTCACAGTCTCACAAACCCTGAGTTCTGCAGCGCTTCACTCCAACAAACTAAAAATGGAGCCCCATCTCTCTCTACAAGATTGGACAGTTTATCCTCTTTTAAGGATAAACTGTCCAATTAAGAAATGACACCGAAATTATTTTTACTTTTAACCCAATAACCAACCACCCATGGCCCACAATTGGGACTTTGTATCCAATTACACAAAACCACCCAAACCCAGGAGAAGAGGGAGAAGAAGGAGCAGCCTCCACCCTAAAACTTCCACCTTGCTTTCTATCTATCACTACATTCTAAACCCTTAAACTCTTAAGTTTTCCCCCTGTGATATCACACACTTCTGTTCAAACCCCACACCCACAATCCCAGTTCCATCATTCCATTCTGGAAGCTCCTCCACAGCCCCAGGTCAATGCAGTGTTCTCCTGGGGGTCAGTGCCTGGCAGCACAGAAAGGCTGAAATTCTCATTAACCAGGGTTCTAACACACCAAAGCCCAGCTTAACTCAGATAACATTGGGCAGCAAGTTCCAGAACCATGGGGATTTCCCTTCCTGCTGGGTTTCCAAAGGAAAACACCAGCCTGTTGAAAACCAAATGTTCTGCAGGGCACTGTGGGCTCTGCCCAGGTTTGGAAGGCAG
>WBNP01000653.1:125030-137279 GCA_013401095.1 Passerina amoena | reverse complement strand
GCAGCTGGCACATCTCCCAGAGCTCACACCGAGTTCCATTAGAGAGGGAGAATGCTGATTTGGGGTGATCTGCTCTGTGTCTCCATAAAATACGTCCCTACCTCCTGATTCAGGTTGTAGAGGAAATCTGTGACCAGCAGAGCATGAATAAGATGAGGAGCTCTTACATATCTAATGTCTTCCTGCAGGTGAGGAGAGGCAGGAGGCAGAAAACATCTCCCTGGATGTGATGTCTGTGGCAGTGCCAGACTGGAGCCATGCTGACAACCAGCTTGCAACACAGAAGGCAACCTCTTAATAAACACTAAACCCTTCTAACCTGAAAGATTGCAGCCACTCTAATTACCAGAAATTAAATTGTTCGAGGAAGGTTCGAAAAAATATAACTGGCTGTGGGGCCAGAGAACAATGATATTTCTGCCTTTCTTTTTCCTTCTGGCAGGATCTAATCCACTGGGTGGTATTACAGCACACGAGATTAGAGATAGAAATACATATACTTGCTAAAAATGGACCTCATTGAAAAGTGTTTGCAAGATTTTGTCATAAATAATAATTAGGGTTTTTTTTTTCTCCTATGTCCTCTTGAAAGTGCCTGTGGCGTGTTCATTACCCAGAGACTTTGTTTTATAGATCATTTTTGAAAGGGATATTTGAGTTCTTGTATTTACACACAAATTGGTTTAATCACAAATTCATAGATATTTTAAGATATTTATGAGCACATTCGTAAATTATGATCTGTAAAGCTTTTAACTTGCTTTTTCCCCCTCTTGGGCTCAAAAGAAATATTAGTTTGACAACACTAAAGGCAGCAAGGACAGTTGCATTAAAAATTACATGGTAATAACATTAATACATGAACCAGGACTGTCAGTGCCACTACAGAATATAAAAGAAACCATGCAATTATGCCCAATCCAAAGGCAGTCCTGCTGCCCATGACAGTGGGAATTTCTTATGCTGGAGAAAGTGATAGATGCTGAATAGATAACACCAGTTTCCAACAAGTACACCCTTGGAACAAAATAAATAACAATAAAATTGATTGTATCATGTCATATGCCTTTTGTTTCTGTGGGAATCGAGTTTTATTTCCCTCAGTAATTTTGTTTGCTGAAGGAATGGATTAGAGAATCACACTAGAGAGATCTTGTAATTCACAGCCTCGGCTCTTATGCCCTCAGAGTCCTTTTTCAGAGACTTTTCTCCCTTAACCAGGCAGAAAGTACATCCTTGCACATCCCCACATCACCACGTTTCATATCCTTGCTGCTGTACTTCAGGAACTCCTCTGGTGACAGAGAAGGTTATTCAGGTCTGGAAGGGTCTCTGTTGAGCTGGGGCAAACATATTTAGTGAAGTCCCTTTTTTTGATGGTATCATTTGGAAAAGAGCCCAAACTGTTTGTCTGAACCTCGTTCATGCCCTCCAGCACGCCAGATTTGGAGACAGCTGCCAGGCCAGCAAGATGTCAGAGCTGCTGACACCCCTGAGCTCATGCAAAATGAGGGGGCACAAGAAAACAGGGAAAAACCCCATCTAATCCCTCATTAGGAGCTGAAGATCAGGTTCTGAAACCTCCCCTCCACTCTGCAGTAAATATGTCTGTGAAAGGTTAAAAATCTCGCAACTTCTAAACTTAAACTTCTACAAATTTGTCGAAGCCTCTTTATCATTCATTAGAACTGCCTCAAAATCCCAAGATATTTGCCCAAATAATGAGAGTTTTGTTGCAATGCTTGGAGCTGGCTTTAAAATGCTGATGTCCTTTCCAAAAGAGAAGTGTGCTGTGCAGATCCATACATGCATAGCCCACAGCAGAATGTGATTTACAGTCTGTGAGAGACATCACATAAATATTGTATAACATTACAGTCCTGTCACAGAATCCAGGCTGGTTTGGGCAGGAAGGGACTTTAAAATTCATGGTGTTCCATGGCAGGGACACCTTTCACTATCCCAGGGTGCTCCAACCTGGCCTTGGACACTTTATTATCCTGAAAATATCATCTCTATACTAAATGTTGCACATATTAATGTGAATTTTATGTAGATCAGCACCAGAGAGGTTCATACAGATTGATCCAAGAAAAACACCAACCCAGCTATAAAGTTTTTGTGTTTTAAACTCCTACAAAGCTGAAAACTGAAGCATTCTGTTCATGAGGACCAAGGGCTCCTGGCTGGGTCATCAGCTGCTTTAGGTGACTCCATCTATACCCATTGTTTAATTTTCCCTTGCTAAAAAACTGGGATCCATTCAATGCCCTAAGATAGGCACCCTCAGATATTAAACCCCCTTTTTGTGACTGTTTTGATGTTTTTTTTTTAATTAAGTTCTCTATTTTTGTTACAACGGGCAGTGAAAGCAAGAAAAACCCGTGACACATCATTTGGCCTTTCACATCCCTTAATAAAGGAACATGTTTGATATGAAGATAGGATCTACCCACATCATATCCCTTTGTACAGTTTAGGAGTGACACATTTCAGAGGCTACACTTTACCAGAAAAAAAACACATTTCATTGTTCACCTTGTGCTGATAGGATCTGCAATCCATGAGATGATGTGAAGGGAAGGCAGGGTCAGAAGAACTGTGTGACTATAGCTGAGAAGAAAATAACACCGTCAGTAAAAGTAAATAAATGAATTATTACTAAAGCAAAGCGTGAAAAAACTGCACAGGAAAAAAATACAATTAAAAAACTCAGTGGTTATTACTGTACATAAATAATGCAAGAAATTCTCAGGAGATATAAAATGATACAAAACAGTGGCTTGAATTATTTTGAGAAGTTAATGCAAAATAATTTTGGTTGGGATTGTTTAAAATGTTTTACTCCAAGATCCTATGATCAGATTTAGGTATCTGAGGATACAATTTGAATTAGCTTTGACATTGAAGAACAGTACATCGAAATTTACAATATGGACATCCACAATATAGAAAATTTAAAATGTTCAGATACAGACTGGGTTTCTAAGGAAAGATCAGTGCTACTCACCTACTGGTTTTTCCTTTTTATCTTTTTTTTTTTTTCCTCTAAAAGAACTAGTTTCTTAGAAGGGAAAATGAGATCAATCTAATCTATCTGGACTTCAGTAAAACACCTGATTAATGGCCACGCTGGAAATTACTCGTTAAAGCAGTGTAGATGAGGATCAGCACAAAAAATGAGGGTGGCCTGAGCCCATCTGCAAGAGACAGAGGAGTGGACTGATGAGTTTAGGCTGAATTTCCCCACGGCAGCATGGATTTATTCCTTTGGCATTTTGCTGCCTTACCCAGGCAATCCCTGCCCACCCACAGGTAAATACAGGGATGTGCAGAGCTCTTTAACTCTCAAAGAATAAGAGCACATAAACTGTGATCAGGATCATACTCATCTTCCTCCTAAAATCACCTATGAATGGAAAAAGGTGGGTGTTGGCCTTTTTATGACATTGTGGCACGTCACTCTGTGAGTAATGGCCGTGAATAAATATTGCACCCAGGGCATTTTAATCTCCCTTCCATCTGAAGTTCCGTGCTAACAGATTTATATTCCCCACCCAGCCAGGCTCAGCAAATGACAAAGCCTGGTGCTCAATTGCATTAAATGATAATTAGTCAGTCTACTTTGGGTCTGATGGTTAATAGATCATGTCAAAGGTTTCCTTATCAAGAAGATTGAGTTGGAGTTTCATCTATGGCATTAACATAATGCATTAGGATAATGGGTCCCAGTCCCACACCTGAAGCTTCAAGGAGGTTTGGATATGGAAATCAACCTAAATCTAAGATTTGGCCTCAAGTGTCTCACTGTGCCATATGCCAAACCAGGATCTTTGTATTTTTCTCCCTGTGGATTTGGGATAAATTGAGATTTTACATTAATAATGAATTAGATTATCTGAGTTGAGCATGACAAGGCAGGGCTTCCAAGATTTAACTGGGAATAATGGGATGAGGAGAGAATCCCAAGAAAGAAATCTGACGAGTGACTCAGGTGACTTCACACACATGAATTCCCCACTCTGTAAGTGGGATGGAGCTTCCTGCTTAGCTCCATTCTGCCACTCCAGAGGAGCAGCAGACTCCTGTAGTCTTCAGCCAAACTTTCCAGCCCAGACAAATGTTCCAGACAAACGATGGAATCTAAACCCACACTTGAGTGTGTCTTCCTTCACTCACAGGCACAGGTTCTGCTGAGCCAGGAGTCTTTGTGGCAACAGGTTTTCTGGAAGCTTTGAGGGTGCCAACAGCCCAATTCCCACCTTGTTTAGGGCATCCCACAGGGAGATGAGGCTGGTGAACAGAGCCAGCTTTGGAGAGGCAGCAAAGCCACCAGTGCTGGGGTGAAAATCTCCTTCCCTTCCCTCCCGTCCCACATTCCCCTCACACATGGGCCAAGAACCTGCCTGATGCACAATAGCCACGTGTGAAGCATCCCAAAAGAGCAGCAGCCATCAGAGCATCCTGCTGGGATGTTTTTAGGGAGAGCTGACCCTCAGGGAGGTTTTGCTGACTGTATCCATGTGCAGCGTGGTCACGATCAATCATCGCCGCTGCCAACGATCACACTGAACACAACCCACAGTCATCAACAGCATTCATGGATGGATCTCCAGGCAAAGAGAATGTTGTGCTGCCCTTCAGCTTCCTGGGAGACAGCTCTTGGAAGAGACAGTCACACATTTGACTCCCCCTCTCCAACCCTCAGTCACTTGTTTCTCTGGAGCTGCACCTTTGTACATGGAATATCCACCAGGAATATTGCTGTGCTCCTGCCACGTGGCTGGGGCTGAGCTGAACAACCTTCCTCCTACCAGACCTGGGTATCTCCAAACGGACCAAAATGTTCCCCTTGATTAAAAACTAATTAATATCAACCCTTCCCTGGAAGTGTTCATGAGGTTGGATGGGACATGGAGCAACCTGGCCTAGTAGAAGGAGTCCTTCACTCAGCCACCCAAGTTTCCTGTCCTACACACCTTCAAAATATGCTAAAAATCATTTTTAATTTTAATTTTACTAGTAGATAAGATATACTCAAAGAAAGTATTAAAATAAATTTGTAATCAATAAATTCTAATGTGATTTTTATTCCAGTAAGGCAAGTGTAGAATATAATATAGCATTATAGCACAAGACATTTTTCTTCCAAATAGTATTCTAGAGTGACTTAAAGATTAGAATACTATAATCACCAAATTAAATAGCTTATAATAGAAGCAATGAAATATAATATTAAGAGGCTCAGACAAGTGAGAAAAGCTGCTTTCCAAAGAGATTTTAAAAGATACAGCAAGTCACTGAGGCAGAGAGATTCAGAGAGGCTGTTGCAGATGGCAGGACCTCTGGAGGAACAGGGGTTTGCACCAAAGGCACTTTTGTGGGACAGCAAAGTGAAGAAATGGTTGTCAAAGTTGTCGAGAGAGGAGACAAGTCAATAGGGGATGAAAAACTAGGGTAGAAATGACAATAATGGCCATTACAATATTGACTGGAACAGATCACAGGTACAAAAGGATTAAAGTAGAAGAAACTCAGAAAGAAGAAAGAAGTTAAGAAGAAAGAATTATAGTGAAAAAATAAATGTGAGGAGTGACAGTAACATCATTGAATGAATAGAACAGCCAAGAGAAAGAGGATTGGGAAAAAGAATGATCCCTTTGTGTTAGTGTTTGAGCCCAAGGTGGAAGAGATCTGTTAACAGAACTGAAGATTCTCTCTAGAGAATTGGACCTGCAGGGTTTCTCAAGTCACATTTCTTGAAGATTGAGGAGAGTAAGGAGTTGCCAAAGTGATCTGCACCCTCCCCACCACTGAGTGATGAACATTCCCAGTCCTACAAACACTGCAAGGACCAATGACACCAAACCAGCCGAATTTCTCGTAACATGAAGGAATTTTGTCATTTCAGCATTTTGTTCCAAGCATTCCACACCATCCTCTGGGCTCTGTGCCTGGAGTGTGCCAGCGTGGCTGCTGCCACAGAACAGAGCCCTTGGAAGGGCTCCCTGTGTGATGAGTTGTGGAAACAGCCCCCAAGGAGGATCCACACAAACCATCAGCCCTGGAAACATTTGTAACTGTGCCTGAGAATTGCTCTGGAGATCCAGAGAGGATTATTCAGCAAGTTCCTTTGTGATCCCAACACTCGTGAGCTCAAACAGGTCTCTCAAAGGTCTCCTTTGACAATTCTCAGGGGAATTGTCACTGCAGACACCTCTGACTGAGCACTGGCACCAGGCGAATTTCTGGCACTCTTTATGTGCCAGGTAGCCACCGTCATTCCATGGGATTAATCCTCAAAATTTATACACAATTTATCTAGTGGTTTTCTGAATGTCTCTTTTCAGAACAATATCATTATTTAAGAGAATTGATGCTTTTAAAGAACATTGAAGAAAAATCCACGCTGACATTTTTACCGAAAATATTTATACAGCAGGTATAGACTCTGAGAATGCTCCTCCACTGCAGAGACATTCTTGGTAAACTCAAAATGCATTTTAAGAAATAAACAATAGGAATACTAAATACTGAATTACAGAAATAATGGGATGGATTTGCTCAGCTGGAGCTTTTAGCTCACAGAGAAAGAGCAGGATGAGTTCCTGCCATGAACTTTGCACACAGAATTTTAAAAGTACATTTGAGGGGTCATGAGGAGCATTTACTGAGATCCAACCTGAACCTTGGTAAAAAAATGAAGGGAAATTTACCTTATTTAAACCAGATATTATTGTTGTTATTATTTCCATTATTTTCACTCTTCTAAATTTGGGAATCAAAAGCTGTGGGTTCCTTACCATGCACTGTCTTCCCTCAGTAGGAATCTCCACAGATCAAGCAACTGCCACAATCTGGGCTTAGTGAAGAAGGGAATTGATGTTTTATCAGCCTTGATCTGGTAAAAAGTTACAAAGAGGAGCAAAGAACCTCATACAAGCAGAGTTATTGATTTCATTTGCTTTGTACTGAATCGATTTCAAGGCAATTTATTCTCACAGAGTCCATCTTTTAAAACATTGGAAATAATCTTCATCATTGTTAAGGTGAAAAGTATTTCAGCATCAAAAAATGGCATCTCTTCAGAAATTAAATGTAAATACAGAAGGTAAATCTGCTGTAATGCTGTAGTTGATGAACTTACCATTCTTTAGGAAAACACAGCTCTGGGTGCATTACGGACTGAGATCTTCAGCAAAGAAAACCTCTGAAAATATTTTTTAAATGTTCCATCTGAAAACTTAATTATTATTAAGTGATAAGCAAATAGATTTGCAAATTCAGGGGTTTATAGGGAGCATTATCAAATCAAATGCTAATTACTTCTATCAGCAAACTGACAAAAGTGTTACTCTGTTATTTGGAGGCTGAAATAGCTAAAGTACCTACTTTTTGGAACAAAATTTCCCTGTTTTAGAAATGCAGCCTCCCTGCAGCTGAGCTAACCCTACATACAAACTATCTCCAGCAGGCTTCACCAGAAATAATTTCACAAACTCTCCACACTCCACAGCTCTGTAGATCCTGGTGGGCTGAGGAGCGTTGGGGAAATTAAAAAAAAAAAAAAGGAATAACCGAATTTCCCAGCAACCTCTTCATGTACATGTTAGCAAGAAGTTCTGAATGCACAGCTGGGGACACGAGGAATTCTCTTGTTTAAGAGAGCCCCAGACAGCCTAAAAAGAGAGATTAATGACATAGCTCAGTTAGAGCAGCACAAGTCGAAACTGCCTTAACTGTTCTGTCTAAAGGTTGCATTGTAAGTGAATAAAACCTGGGAAACCTTCACATCACTGCTGCAAAGTTGGTTTGTTGCACTCCACAGCCCTGCCAGCCCTTTCCTGATGGTTTTACACAGCAAAAGAGAAACAAAACCAGATAAAACCACAAAAAAACCCACAAAACCAGTGTCCAAAGGGGCTCCAAGGGAGCTGGAGAGGGAATTCCTACAAGGACATGAGGTGGGTGACAGGACATAGTGAATGGCTTCAACATGAAAGAGGGAATATTTTGTATTAGATATGATATGAATATATTTCCTACTGGCAGAGTTAAGGGATATTGGGAAGGAATTCCTCCATGTGAGGATGGGGAGGCCCTGGATTAGAATTCCCATAGAATCTGTCCCTGGGTCCCTGGAAGTGCCCAAGGCAGGTTGGACAAGACTTAGAGCAGCCTGGGACAGTGGAAGGTGTCCATGGTGGAATGGGATCAACCTTTAAGGTCCTCCCAACCCAAACCATTCTGTCAATCCATGGTTATTTGTATTTTCCATAAGTAAGGGACAAAAGGATGAAATACACGGCGAAAAACACTGCAAAACAATGTAGAGATTAAGAAAAAGATTCCTCTGTATTTAACTGCAATGAGCTTACTGTAAATCAAAAGCTTAAAAGTTTTAAAGTTGTAATTGGATCAGCAGGGCTCTGACAGCTCTCTGGTTTTATGGCAGTGTGGATCTAAAAGAATGGCTTTTTCTCCAAAAGAGGCTCACGAGAGACAAGCAGTAAAAAAGATCCGGCCTGGGATATATTTTCAAAGGAATTTCAAATAGACTATCAATCTCTTAATGCTCCTTTTGTGTTATGAGCAAACAGAGCTTCGGTTTAAACTTCAGAACGCGACCTACCCTACTTTGCCAAGTTTTCCTCAGTGCACCTAAAACCCCATTATTTGACAGATGACAAGGACTTACCTGATTGTCTGCAGTGTTTGATTTACACTCTGGACAAGCACAGTCCATTAAATTAGGGGAATGCAGCCAAAGGGAGTGAGGAGGTTTCCAGAGCCGCAGAGGAGGGAGTCAAAAATAAACGGTGAGGTTTTCACCCCTGCAGCCCAGGCCCCCAGCTCGCTGTTATCAAGACTGTTATCTTGCAAAGATAATTGTTGCAGCTCAAAATAAAGTTAGAGGCGTGTGGCAACCCCAGTTAGTAATTAAGATTCCGTGGAGAGCAGCGTGCTGAAATTCATAGCAAATGCTTATAACCCTGTCCCTAAAATCCATTTATCTAAGTTCCACTGACTTTCATTGGGACTTAGATATCTAAGCCAGTGAGATGCTTTAGAATAGCAAATCCAGAAGGAGCTGCAGATAAAACCCTGGGCATCTTCAATGCAGAAAGTTCTGCCCTTCCATTCCTGAGATACAAAAACGCCATGAAACGCCTGCCCTGAATAGCAGCACGAGCCCAGAGCTCTGCTGAGAGATTCTAAATAAAGGGTCAGGTCTTGGGGCACAGCTTTGTGAAGCCTCCTCCTGAAGGGCTGGGGACATTTGTAGCCTTTGTTATCAATAAAAATGGCAAGAGTAAGTGGGGTTTTTCTCTACCTGGGAGCTGCAGGTAAATCCCATCCCTGCCATCAGCATGCCAGGCACGCAGAGGGCACAGGGAAGGGAAGGCCACCTGTCAAGCGGAAAGAGAACAAGTGCTATTAGGGAGGATTTTACAAAGTGACAATAGCTGGAGCAGCAACAGGGACAGTATATATGCTTAAAATACAAGCAGGAGGACAGCCTTGGCAAAAAAAAAAAAATATATATATATATATATGAAACCCTCACAGAGGAAATTACATTAGGGAGATCAAGGACCAAGTTGTATTTTCAATTTGTACAAAACCTATAGGGCAAATGCATTAAGTGTTTGACAGCCCAATAGAGCTTTGAACTTAGCTTGATCTCATCATTTATATTATTATTTTATTACTAGTTCGTAATTAAACTTCTGGCAAAAGCCATTCCATATCACCAATACAGGCCAAGGAAAATGTTTGGGTGTCAACCTTGCACCCACATTGCTGGATATAGGCTAAAAAACTATAAATATTGAGCAGCCAGAAAATATGATACATCTTCCAAGGGGAAAAATATCAGGGCTTGAAATATATATAATGAAAAGAGAAATAAAAGGGGGAGGTGGGACCTGTGTAATATAAATCTAGATTATGCTATCAGGAAAAAGAAAAGCAGGACATAATCTAGTGAGATATGAAAACATCCATTAAATTATGTCTTTGCTCTGACCCTCCGAGCTTCCCAAATTTTTGGCACATGTTGTGGATAAATGGCTGCCTTAGAGTTCCAGTGTGGCATTGACATCAGCACTGCCCCACAAAATCATCAAACTCAACCCAAATTTCAGAGTTAATGGATGTGTTTTTAACACACTGCAATCTTTCTCCAATAATAATGTTCTCCAATCAAAGCTCCTCCAAGAACATTCCAGTGTTCCACATTTGAATCACCAAATTTAGGAAAGATTACCCTCAGATCTGGAGTAAATTACAAAACCTTCCCTTAAAAAAAGCCAGTTTTCTTAAATGGAAGCCTTTCCAACAGGAACAGTCATTGATATTCATGGCATGAACCTGCAGCAATATGACAATCATTCCAAAGTTTACATTACAGATTCAGAACTGGAGATCAAATGCCTGCAGCATCCCCTCCACTGGTTCCAGGTTATCATCCCAGGTGCATTTGTGGAGAAAAACAGAGTCAACAACATCCTCAGAAAAGAAACCAGGTGTATGTTGTCATGTATTTATAATTGTGATAATTCTCATTCCTTCCAGGGCATTAAAAATAAACTTTCTTGATATTTTTGTTGCTGTTGTGAATGAATAATTTTTGAATTACGTTTTCTCTGTAGACAATAGGTTTACTTAAAATCTTTTTTTTCCCTTCAATGAGCACACTAATTAAGATAAATTAAGATTGATAATTGATAGATAAATATTATAGTCCCATGTTTGAAGAAATACACATATTTTTAGCAAAATCCTACCAGGCACATACAGGAAAAGGATCAAGGTGACACAGGCTGGTCGGTGCTCAAACAAGGATTATTATATTCATTTATTTTGTTATCCGAGCTCACAGATTATTATATTCATTTATTTTGTTATTGCACCTATTGTTCCAATCCATTACAAAATGGGAAAAATATCCAAATAAAGGAAATACCAACCTCTGCTAAATGGGTGCAGCCATTATTGCTAAGATTGAGGTTTTTTCTATCTTTATTCTGAGCTGGTTTATTCTTCCTTTCAAAAAAGTCTCAAATACCAACGACTGCAACTGTTGGTAAAGGTTCATTTCATAATAATTTCTGATTCTTGAGTTAAAAAATATTAGAATCACATGAAATATAACCCCTGCAGTAAGAATTTGAATAAAGGGGAATATTTCACAATAAACTCCACTGAATCCTTCAGCTTGTGGACCTTTTTACTTAAGTGCCATCACTTCTTTGTACAACAGGTCATATCACTGGGGATGAAGCCTTTGTGCTTTTTTAATTAATTCCCTCATTTATCTTGATGATCTCCTAGATTTACTGAAGCAATCTACAAGAGTGTTATTTTAATAAAATTGCTGTCACCATTTCTCTGCCTGGAGTTTCTAACTGAGAATATTGAACAATCTACAGAGGATTTACAAGTTTAAAACAAATTGGCCGCTGTTCCAGAATGCTGACATTCACCAACCAGATGCATTTCCTAATCCAAAATTTATCATTTTTGTGATAGCTACTGAACATTTTACCACATTTATCCTAGAAAACATGCTATAGATATTTTTAAATTTTATATATATATATATATTAAGTATATATACTTTTATGTATAATTTGCTTCTAGTCATAGGTTGTAGAATTGACTTTAAATATCTCACTTTGTTTACTAATTATATAGCATTTTACAACCCCTTCACATTATTAACTTATTTAATTAAGTAGGTTTTGATGATTTCTTTACTTCCCTGCAATGAAAGCTGTAGATCTTCCAGACTGACACAAATTTCTTCCCTTAGGGGAGAGTTGCCCCATTTTACCCCTGCTGAAGCTCTGGCCAGTGTATTCCAGCAGTGCTGTGCAATTCCAGTCCAGACAAACCCCACATCCTGCAAAAATCTGCATCCCCAATGGTGATGAAGCTGATGAAGCTCATAAAAAAGTGTTGCACTTAATAATATCAAAAATTTGATTAATAAAATTAATACTTATCTGCACTTTACCAAATCACCAATCGTGTCCATCAGTGCTGCAAACCCTGGTGCAGCCTGGGCATTCCCTCGAGAGAGAACTTTAATATGATTTTAATGAGACTGTGGGACCAGAGTTGAAACACGTTTTTGTTTCTCATTTAGACACCTTGCCTTTTAACACTCCATCACTATTCATTAAGCTTAAACTGCATTTTTAACCTCCGTTCAAAGCCACACTTAGAGGTGAGGTGGTTTCT